>NW_021027701.1:232799-310991 GCF_004153795.1 Camellia sinensis
CAGCTTTCTGACTTGTTGGGGCCTTTTAGGACTGGTTCGAGAGCCTAATCTGTGCCATGAAGCAAGGGTGTGTGGTCTCTGCTGGTGGTGTTATAGGTGAAGTACGAATTTTGGAAGCCTGTTACTATGCTGTGTGTGGTCAGGTTTATAGCAAGAAGTTTTGTTACTGGTAGGCTGCTGGTATGGGGCTTATATGCTGCTGTTGGTCTGGCTATAGGGGTTGGTTGATAGTGTTTCTGGAGTCACATTTGGTGGTAGTATTTCAGGGTCCCCCTACCCTGCTCTGTCTTTGCTCTTCCTTTTTTTCTTTCTCTTTGTTTCCTTCATTGGTTCCTCACCAATTTAGGGTCTTGTGCTTTCTACTATTCTCTCTTTCTTGATGTAAGTTGTGTATGCTATACTTTCTTCATCAATAAAGTGGGCTTCTGTTGATCAAAAAAAAAAAAAATTCATATTCAATTTATGTGCTTTGATAGATCTTGTGGTTGAAAGCTATCCAAGGTAGAAGGGTGGACTACCCTTTTTTGTACCTTGTCTTCCAAGCTTTTACTCTTGTATTTCCTATCTCTTTATCAACTTTTTTTGAACTTTTTACCACTGAATTTCAGAGATTTTCATAGGGTAAAACTGTGATTTTGAAGTCCCAAAATGGAGGGGTTAGTCTCCCCTCCTTGTGCTTGTTCACTAGCTTCATGTCCTTGTTATTTTAGCTAGCTTTTTCAAGCCTTCCCATAAGAATTTCAGTGCTATTTTTGACTGTTTTAGGACTGTTTTAGAATGTTTATTTCATTTACGCTTTGTATAGTATGTTTGTAGTATAGACGTCCTTGTAGGTTTAGTGTTTTAAGCATTAGACACTAACCTGATTGAGTTGATAGCATTTATTTCAAACTTTCCATACTTGTGTTCACCTCTAATTACCTCTGCACTCTCCCTCTTTTCTTGGATTTTTCGTTGCTTCGAGAGTTGTTCCAAATAAGTATTGTTTAAAGCTTGAGATAGAGATCCTTGTACTTAATAGTTTAATCTCTTTGGATGTTTATTACCAAAGGCATAGCATCTCTCTCATGCCTAAAGCAACCCTTTGTTTGACACTCTTATCCATTAGTGGACTTAATCTTCGTTATTGGACTACAATGACTAATGAATGGAAAGGTAATTAAAAGATGTACTAAAATTGGACTAAGAGGTAACAAGATAATAAAATCAACTTGGGTTCAATCGGACGTTAATTGAATTCATTAAGTTTTGAGCCATTTCATACTCTCTTGTGATGATAATGGTTCAAAATATCAAGTCAATCACTTCCCTTGATCAATATCATGATAGGGAGAGGTTATTGTTAGTCTTTTAGCTTCATTTATTAAGCTTTTGTCCCTTGATTCATATACCATCATGCAATGCAATGCGTTTGCGTCGATTAATGGCTTGCAAATCAAGTTTATCCCTCCTTTAATCAGTTTGATAATAGGGAGAGGCAGGGTGGACAAACACCCCCTGTAAATACTATGTTTGTGCTCTGTTCCATGTCCGTTGCAGCAGAGCAGTACCAACATTAGTGCCCAGCCGACTACATTTTTCAGCCAGGTAGTGCCTTTTTTCCTGTAGAACAGAGCAGAGGTTGAGGTGAAAAACAATGCAATTTTTTGACTATAAAACAACATCATTTTGGCAACGAAACAGGGGCATTTTAGGGTAGCCAATCCGCATTTCATGCACGAGCAATTCCTCCTTGTGGCTTGTTAATGAGTAGCTTGTAATTAATTAAAGTGTAATTCTTTCGAACTTGTAATAGCTTAATTAATTTTGTGTTGTAAATTGCTTCTAACTTGTAAATAATTAGTTAAAATAGTTGATTCATTTAGTTTGGCATTGTAATAATTAGTTAATTTGGTAATTAGTTAGGACATTTATTCGGACCCTCTTGCGCTAGGGAAAATGTGTAATAAGTTGTGTATGTCTTCCAATCCCTATTTCTTTCTCCCTTTTATTTATTTGCTTATGATGGATAGTATAAAGTATCATATTTCTCTTAGCATTTTCCATGATTTGCAACAATGTATCTCGCATGCATAAGGTTCGGTTCATCACCCTAACGGCATTGTCATTTATTACTTCCATGAATACGTGCTTCACCGTTTGCTATCAAAGTGATTCACATGACATATTAGACAACCGGATCTATTAGTTACATTCTCGCATGTGCTACATTAGCCATCTTGTGTTGTTAGGATCATGTATTTTTCTAACTCTTTTGTTTCTTTCGGCTTGCCTTGGAGTACTAGGTGAGCATTTATTACTTTAGCATACTGCATGCGTATGATTGTTGCCACATCTGGCATATATACCATGACAAAAGTGATTAAGTGACATACCTATTTGAATGCTTGTGGATGAAGACTGATTACTTAAGTTGGGATAACTTGATGTATATACATATGAGATCACTTTTTCAAGTGATACATATTCAAACACCTTTCAAACCAAACATAAGATCAAAATGTTCCAACTTTTGTAAATCAGTCTATACTTGTGTGCGTCACATAGTAAATTAGCCTAATAAATCGGAACAAGAGCATATAATGTAAATATGAATCACATCATGATTAGTAGAGCCCAATCTTTGATCGGGCGAGTAGGGTGCTCAATTCATGACCTTCCCCTCTCGTACCTAAGTTCTCGAGCCGAAACACTTTGGTGATGATGGATAAGTGGTTTTTGGCACGAGTCATAGGTTTCCTAAATTTTCCAAAAACATTTAGGTGACGACTCTATAATTTGACAAAGTAGTTCATTTTTGGTAGTTTTGATTCAAAATCGATTTTTCAAAAGATTGTCGGATTTGGACTCATTTGTGTTTATTTATTTCACATTTCACATTTCACATTGCACTTGTGAAATCAGATTCAGAACCACGGGAGTCTGAACTGTAGGGCTATCATATCCGAAAGGAGCACGAAAAGCAAGCTACAGGAGTCCAGTTGGATTATCAATTTAACATATGTTGGACTATTATATCCTTAGGGGGGGGGGTATGGAATAGAATTGGTGGGATAACTATCCCATTGGATTAAATGGTAAAATGATATATTTGCCTTCCAAGTATTTGATTTAATTATGTATTATATTTAAACGGTAAATTTTTATTTATGTTTTATTTAATTATTATTTTTTAAAAAAATAAACCTATTAAAATTTTATTTTAAAAATAACATAAATTTTTATTGATATTTTATTTATTTAATTTTAAAAAAATAAATTTTTTAAATTTTTTTTACAAATAAAATGTTATTTAATCTAGCCAAAAAAATTAAAATATTAAAGATGGGTTTAATATTGCTACTACTAAGTAAATAATTGAAAAGGATAAAATAATCTTTTTAGCATTTATCATTTTTCATAATATCCTAATCAAATATTAGATATAATAGGATAATTATTTTTAGACATCTAATCTTATGAGAAAATAAATATAGAATGCACATCATTTTCCACCAAATAATGCAGGATCTATGTACTTCAAGATTAATAGTCCGATAGATTATGATTTTCTCTTATTCAATCCATTCAAACAAACATGATCAAAATGTTATTGAAATATATATCAAGTAAAGTGTTTAGACAAAATACAAAATATATATCGATTTTTTATGTACTTTACTACAACATGCCCATCACTGATGATAATGTTTGCTCGAGATTTATCTCCCCAGTTGGAAAGTTTTATTTTTTTTATATTCATATAAAATATGTAGTTTAATAAATTATAATTATAGTAATGAATATCAAATACAAAACATAATTAATACAAGAAAAAAATTTCAAAAGTAAGAGAGAGAAACCCTCAAGAAATAGATGATGAAATAACACTTACTTGCAAGTATGGGATTCAAACCATTGACATCATAGTAAGGTGCATGGATTTTGGCCAAACAGGTTAGCCCCGTTGGCTCTCCAGTTGGAGGTTGGCTCCTCTTGAATCTTTTTTTTTCAAATAATTCATCTTATAAAGCCCGCTAACAAAAATGTTTATTTAAAAAATTAAGATAATTAAATATCGACACTCATATAATTAAATCTCATTTGTCTTAAAAAAAATTAATGATCTTCTCTTAAGTCACACGTAACGTCCATTTGTTAATTAGAAATTTAATTTAATTATATAATTATCAATACATAATCAACTTAATTTTTATAAGAATGATGTGCTAACTGGGACTTATAAGATAAACAATTCGAATAATTAATCTTAGTCTTGAGATGTACTAAACGAACAATACCTCTCAAGTTAGATGTCCTAATTGTAGAGAATTATGTATTTTTGTTTTGGATTAGGCTTGTTTCGAATGTGAGAGACGAGAGAGAATTAAGCGACCTTCCCATGGTGTGGGCTTTGAATGGATAAATTAGACTTTCATTTCTGTAGTAGACTGGGCCATGTCCCAATAAACATCTAGGTCCTGTTTATTTTGAGAGATAGAGGTGGGAATGAGATTGAGATGGAGGTAGGATCTACTATATGTTATTGTGGGGGAGTGTTTTTTGAATAACGGCGCGTGACTAAGGTGACACCGAAATGTTAGCCGAGGTGCCACGTGGACAAGACACGTTGCCAAGATGATCTCGGCAAGGCCAAGGTAATCTGTGGAGATGCCGAAATCTGAGATAAGCGGATAAGGGGGGCAGGAATCCTGGACAAAAAAGGGCTCTAGTCTGGATAAGGATAAAGCTCTTAGGGAGTTTGTCCCTATCTAGCAAGAAGTCCAGGATAAGCATTATGTGCTGGAGACCTATGAAGTGAGGCTTCTAGGGTAGTTGGACACTAATGGCTATAAAAGGGAGGAACCTCCGTAGGTCTTAGGTATGTGCTTTTAGACTTTAAGCAGCGACTTGTGAGTTAGACTCAAATTTGATATCTTTGAGAGAATACTGACTTGATCGTTGGAGTGCCCCCGGGTGGACGAACCACCTTCGGATTCTCATCTTCTTGTGCAGGTTGTTGGGCATAATCTATTTTGCCGGTGCTCTCCAGTTGAGTCCCCCGTTTGGTTGTGTGGTCAAAAATCAACACTCACAATTTGACGCCGTTTGTGGAAACTTAAGAAGAATAGATGGCCAACAATAGGCAGGAAGAAAAGGTTGGGGACGACATCAATAGTGAGAGTTGTGAACATAAGGATCCTAACGTCGGGAAAGAACCACATAACGAGGGAGCACATGATCCGAATCATGGGGAGAAAGACGTCGGCAAAGAGGGGTATTCCCCTAAGATGTCTAGCCGAGATGAGTATTATAACGAAAGTGACCTCCAGGTATAGAAAGAGAGATACCTAAGGAGGGACATCGAGATGAAAAAGATGGGCAAAAAATTGGCCAACCTTCAATCTGTGGTCCACTTTATGATGTCGAACAACGTGATGTAACTACCATTCCCATTGCAGGACAGTCCGGTCCTAGAGGCCAAGACCGATGCCTAGAAAGGGGGGCAGAAAGTAGTCCCAGTAGTGCCACAACATGGTAGAGAAAATGAATGCTCACATCGGCCATCACGGGATGTCGATCACACTGAATTGATATGAGGACAGTTGTAGAAGATAGCACGAACAAAAGGGACTTATGTCAGGGAACCTCGGCGTATCCAAGGGAAAGAACTTTGTTTTGATGTAGCAGACGTGAGGAAGTCCAAGAGGACAAATAATAACACTGGGAGCAGTGCCCCAAAAAGGCTGAAATCCGTTGATAATCGAGCTCTCGGACGAGAGAAGAAAGATTTGAGAAACTACCTCTAGAGGAAGCAACATAACGCCGAGGTCACGTCCCCTGTCAAACCGAGGACATCATTTTCGGCAAAGTTGGATACATTCGAAGTCCCAAAGAGATTTCACATGCCGAGGTTTCAGATTTATGACAGTAAGACTGACCCGAACATTCATTTTGGTTTATATTTAAATTCAATGGCATTATGGATAGGGCATGAGTAGTTGTTGTAAAAAGTGTTTCCCTCGACCTTTGGGGAGATTGCATCGGATTGGTTTCATAAGTTGCTGAAAGGAACTATGAAAAGTTGGGAAGGCTTGGCCGAGATGTTTGTGGCCAGGTTTGTTACGAACAAGCTACAGCCATTAAGGGTGGACTCTGTGCTAGCTTTGAAAATTAGCGAGAATGAGAGCCTTAGGGCTTATGCCAAACGGTATTACGAGGTGTTCAACCAAATACCGACATGTAACTAGGAGCTGGCAGTCGTTTCATTTAAAAACAGCCTGGAAGATGACTGCCCTCTCCAAAAATCTTTGGCGAAAAATCTACCAAAAAGTATAGAAGAGCTCATGGCACGAATAGAGAAATATGCCAGAGCAGAGGAGGACACCAGGAGTCAAAGTGTCGAAGCAGGAGAAAAAAAATGGCTCGTCGAAGCGAGGCTAAGGTAATACCATAGTTAACAGGCAGGAGGTCGGATTAAGAGCTGCGTAGGCAGTTACTACTGTATTCAGGATCCTAATCCATAAGGTTCTAGAGAGGATCAGGAACCAACCATATTACAAAGCGCTAGAGAAAGTTCACGGTGAGTTTATGGGGAGGAGTATTGGGAAGCACTGCACTTATCACAATAAGGATGGGCATTTTACATAAGGATGTAGGGCCTTGAAAACACACTTGGAGGACTTGGTTAGACAAGGTCATTTGAGAGACTTGGTGGACGAGGCCAGAACAAGAGAAGAGCATGCAAGGTTTCCCCTAGCACCGGCAGCACCGCCTTCACCACCGCCACCGCCACCGCAACAAGCAGATAGACCCTAAGTGATCAATATGATTCACTCGAGAATGAATAAGAACAAAGTTAGGAGGGAAACACAGAGAGTAAAACACTTATAGCACATATACCAGGTTCAACAAAGAAGCCTAGAATGCACGAATATCAGGGACCAACGGTCTGTTTTACTGAAGCCGATTTAGACATGGTACAACATCTACACAATAATGCTCTGGTGGTGACTCTAAAGCTTGGCGACTGCCAGGTAAGGCGTATATTGATTGACCAAGGTAGTTCTTGTGACATCATGTATGTTAGATGTTACAAGGAACTAGGCCTTTATCTAGATGATTTAGAACAGTCCAACAGCCCGATGCTTGGATTCAATAGGATGCCAACATGGCCTCTCGGAGCAACAAATTTGGAGGTGCAAGCAGGCACCAAGAAGGTAAACGTAGAATTCATGGTGATTGACACCCCCTCCCCTTATAATGCTATTTTAGGAAGATCGTGGCTACACGTAATGAGGGATGTACCCTCAACACTGCGCCAGCTGTTGCGGTTTTCAATAGAGTAGGGGATTGAAGAAGTTAGAAGAGACCAGGTGCGGGCAAAAAATTACTCCATGGCAGCAATGAAGTCCACCTACACTGTGCAAGAAGTAGAGACAGTGGAAATATAAGACGAGGGCAATGAGGTCCTAGAAGATGTCGACAAAGAACCAGCCGACAAAAATGAGGAGGCTTTGAAGAAGATCTTGATCCAGGAAGGAGATGAGGAATGCTTCTTTCTTTTCAGTTGTGGCTTAGCTGAGGAAAGGAGGAAAGGGAGTTGGAGGCTTTTCTGCAAGCAAACATAGAAGTGTTTGCCTAGACGTCCTATGAGATGCCTGACATCGACCCCGAGGTCACATGTCATAGACTCAATGTGGACAGGTCGGCTAAACCTGTCATTTAACAAGCAAGAAGGCCGACATTATTGCATGTGGAGGCCGTTGAGGAGGAGGTCGATAAACTGTCAGAAGCCCAGGCCATCAGGGAGGTGAACTACCCTATTTGGCTGTCCAATATAGTAGTTGTGAAAAAGAAAAATGTGAAGTGAAGGGTCTACATGGACTTCACCAGCCTGAATAAGGCTTGTCCCAAGGATAGTTTCCCCTTGCCTAAAATTGACCAACTGGTAGATGCTGCTTCAGGGCATGGGAGGATGAGCTTCCTGGATGCTTACACAGGGTACCATCAGATTGCAATGTATCCCCCAGATGAAGAGAAGACCACATTCATCACACTAAAAGGGCTTTACTGCTATAGAGTGATGCCTTTCGGGTTAAAGAATGCAAGGGCAACCTACTAGAGGCTGGTAACCAAGATGATTAAACATCTGATTGGCAGGACGGTAGAGGTCTACATTAATGATATGGTCATGAAGACCAAAGAACCTGAGAACTACCTGGCCGACTTGAAGACAATCTTTGACATCCTAAAGAACATATCGGCTCCAGCTCAATGCTTCAAAATGAGTATTTGGAGTTGGGTTCGGTAAGGTTCTAGGATACTTGGTCACTATAAGGGGCATTGAAGCAAGCCCAGATCAGATCAAGGCCATCCTAGACTAGAAGAGCCCGACATTAGCCAAACAAGTACAAATATTAATTGGAAAAGCTGAAGCCCTGAATAAGTTCATCAGCCGCAGCTTGGACAAGTGCAAACCATTTTTTAGTTTGCTAAAGAAGGCTACTGAGTTTTTATGGACAGAAGAATGCGAGGTCGCCCTGGTCGACTTGAAAAAATAATTGACAACAGCACCGGTTTTGTCAACTCTAGTGCCAGGAGAGGAATTGTTCCTATACTTAGCAGTTTCAGAGCACGTAGTAAGCGCAATTATAATATGAGAAGAGGAGGGAGAGCAGAAGATAGTTTACTATGTGAGTAAAACTCTAGTAAGTGTAGAGACTAGGTACCTACCCTTAGAGAAATTAACGTTAGCCTTGGTGATGGCCTCCAAAAAACTAAATCACTACTTCTAAGCTCACAAAATGATGATGCTGACTGAGCATCCTTTGAAGTCCCTGTTACAGTATGGGGATCTGACAAGAAGAGTAGCCAGATGGGCGGTAGTGCTGGGCCAATACGACTTGGAGTTCAGGCCAAAAACAGCAATCAAGGGCCAAATCTTGGCCGACTTTGTGGCCGAGTTCACCCCTGGTACCATCCCATGCCGGCTCCGTTGAGCCGTGGCTTAGGGTGTCCAGGGAATAGGAAGATACCCAGTTGGGGTTGAGAAACCCCACACCAGCAGAGTAGAAGAAGGTAGAAAAATCGAAACCTTACGATATCTACATTGGCGACTCCTTCCGCCTGTTTGTCGACAGAAGTTGAAACCAACAAGGAGCAGGGGCGGGGTTGGTTTTGATATCGCTGAATGGGCAAATGATAGAGCAATCAATCTGTTTGGAATTCAAGGCCTCAAACAATGAAGTAGAGTTTGATGCACTAACGTTACGACCTATCCCAGTGACCAGGGCTGGATTCACTACTAGCTAATTCTAAAATTTCTTAGATTAATTCCAAGTAATTAAATTAAATAATGCAGCGGATTAAAATAAAAGATGTAGATAAATATCTAAAGCGTACATAGAAATTATTATTTATGTAATGATGTAACATCAGTCAGATAATGATTACAAGAAAAAAAAAACATGATATCCATATCAAATTTAAGGTTCTGATCCACAGGGTAAAACCATCATTCTTTAAATTTCTTCACCTTAAAGGGGTTTTAACAGTTATAAGCACATGGTAGAGTGAGAAATATTATACTGAGAGCATGAGGGTATAAAATCAGCATGGATAATTATTTAGGCTAAACGATGAATAGGTTGGTTCGAATAAATTATTTTTAATAATAGACATATAACACAAAATCATATAAACAAAATAATTATAACCACGGTACAAAATAGAACAGAGGGTTAATGGATCCATGACAGATAGAGGGTCACGAAGTGACTAATCAGAGGGCCAAAGGTTATTTAAGTCCCCCAAGGCATGGGACTGTTAAAGGGTCACTAAAGTGACAATTCAGAGGGCTAGTAATTATTTAAGTCCCCAAGGCATGGGACTTCCGTGGTGGTACTTATTCAAAACAAATGTTTATAAAATCATTGTCAAATATTTTCTAAAATTTAAAAAAACATATCCATGGGTTTCAATTTAAGCCAATAGCGTTCAGAAAATAATCCACGTGATTGAAGCATTAATATAACCATAAAACGTAAATTATATAAAATAATTCGTGGTAACTCAAAGCATTCATAAAATATATTATGGTGACTCAAGATATAATATTACTCACCTTATTATCAACCCTTAGCCTTTATTTCCCTATTATTGCTTACTAGTATACTGTACTTGTTTTGAATCTATGTATCTCTTTCTTGTTTCTTTCCGAAGCTTAGCGACACATTATTTATAGGGGTAATGTACACAGTCATGTGGTAAATTTTGCCACCACGTGTCACTCAAACCACTTGCCATCTGCTTCTTCTCTAGATGACTTATCCAGGTGCTTATCCTAGCTAAATATGCATATTCACCACCCTATGTGCTAGGGTGGTGCCAGGCCATATATATCCCATTTTTTTTTTAACATTTCACTTTATCAACCATTCAATATACACTTCAAATATATATATATATATATATATATTTGTGATATTTATTTAGGGTGTCACAACTAATTGCAGGACTAAGGCTCGTAGCAGCCATAGAAGCTGATTAGGTGGTAATATATTGTGACTCCCAACTTATTGTGAATCAAGCAATAGGCGAGTATGCAGCCCGAGATGAAAGAATGATAGCCTATGTCAAAGAGGTTGTCAAGTTGTTAGCATCATTCCAAGATTGTCGGCTACAACAAGTTAGCCGAGATGATAACAGTCATGCTGATGCCCTGGCTAACCTGGCTAGTGCAATAAAGCCAAGGGAACCAAAGACAATCATGGTTGACTATTTAACAGGACTAAGTGTGGAACCTCAGATAACAGAATATGAGGCAATGTGCATAGAAATAGGTCCAAGCTGGATAGACGTAATAGTGATATTCCTTAGGGATGACAAGTTGCCAGAAGACAGAAGAGAGGCACATAAGACCAAGCTGAAGTCGTTCAGGTTTTGCCTATCAACAGAAGGCCACTTATACAGAAGATCCATCACCGGACCTCTACTTCAGTGTGTTCATCCCTCTCAGGTAGAGGACTTCTTATATGAGATCCATGAAGGGGTTTGTGGAAGCCATGCTGGAGTCATATCACTTGCTCATAGAGCCATAACTTAGGGGTATTGGTGGCCTTACGTGCAGAAGGATGTTGAGGCCTATATTAGGAAGTGTGAGAAGTGTCAAAGGTTTGCACCTTTGATACATCAGCCAGTAGCAGATTTGAACCCAATATCCAATCCTTGGTCATTTGCCCAGTGGGGTGTAGATCTTGTTAGGCAGTTGCCCTAGGCAACTAGACAAAGGAAGTTTCTACTAGTAGCAACTGACTACTTCACAAAATAGGTAGAGGCTGAGCCTCTTGCGAAAATTTGAGATATTGATGTGAAAAATTTCATCTGCAAGAACATAATCACCGGGTTTGGGATTCCAAGAGCTATCATGGCAAATAATGGCACCCGATTTGATTGTAAGCTGATTAAAAGCTTTTGTGCCAAGTACAAAATTAAGAACTATTACTCTACACATAGTTTTCCCAAAGTAATGGTCAGGCAGAAGCATCCAACAAAACCATCAAGGATGGGATCAAGAAGAGGTTAAAAGCAGCCAAAGGAAGATAGGTTGAAGAATTGCCCAATGTGCTTTGGACATATTGGCCTACGCTGAGAAGATCTACTAGTGAATCACCTTTTGCCATGGCTTATGGCACTGAAGCAGTTATCCCACTGGAGGTCGGCATCCCTGGAATCAGAACCCAGGGAGTGGAGAATAGGACCAATGATCCATACTTGGCCCGAGATCTGGACCTAGTAGAAAAGAAAAGAGAGAAAGCGTCAATTCAGATGGGGGCATATCATCAGCAGCTTGCTAGGGCTTGCAACAAGAAAGTCAACTCAAGAGAGTTCAAGATTGGGGACTTGGTCCTAAGAAAAATTATCAGCAAGAAGAAGGATCCAGGGGAGGGCAAACTTGGCCCATACTGGGAAAGACCTTATTGAATCATCTCGGTTGCCTGCAATGGAGCATATCGGCTTGAAGACAATGATGGCAAAGAGTTGACAAGACCTTGGAACACTTACAATTTGAAGTTTTTTTTTATCATTAGCCTTTTGAGATTTATGTAATTTATTAGCTGAAGCTTTAATAAAACGTTAGCTCGATTTTGTTTTCATATATTATTGTTGACACTTGTTTGATAGGACTAAAATAGTCTTATGATGAGGTTTCTGATTGAAACATGATGAGCAACTTAGACTTGTTATATGGCAGAGTTGAATTATACTTACATATGATAGAGTTGAACTAAGTTGATGATATTTCTGATTGAAACATGATGAGTAACTTAAACTTGTTATATGGCAGAGTTGAATTATACTTACATATGATAGAGTTGAACTAAGTTGATGATGTTTTTGATTAAAACATGATGAGTAACTTAGACTTTTTATGTGGCAGAGTTGAATTATATTTGCATATGATAGAGTTGAACTAAGTTGATAATGTTTCTGATTGAAACATGATAAGTAACTTAGACTTGTTATATGGCAGAGTTGAATTATACTTGCATATGATAGAGTTGAACAAAGTTGATAATGTTTCTAATTGAAACATAATGAGTAACTTAGACTTGCCATATCGACAGAGTTAAACTAAGTTGAATAAAAACAAACTGGCCATGTCGGCCAAATTGAACTAAGTTTGCTCTAATTTGATTAATGAAGAAACCAAGGTTGAACACTTCAGCTAGTCTTTGTTTGAATCTGACGCATGCTTAATGTGAACTTAAAGGGTACTTAGGTTCACATTAGGGGGTAGGGAATAGGAGTGATAAATAAGCTTGAAGGCTTGGTACTTGTTGAAATTTTTAGACGAATTTACAGTTAGAATGGGCTTGACACGTGTGAAATTTTAGAGTAATTTACAAGTTGAAGTTAGTTGAGGTAATAAAGAAATGGGTGTCCGAGGAATTTATTACCCGAGATATCCAACCAAGCAGTCAAGCTTGAAAAGGTTCGAAAGGCTAGAAGAAAACAAGTACAAGTAAGGAAGCAACACTTGTTAAGTGTTGGCTGAGAAAAACAGTCAATGTTTAAATCCGAGGTGGCTAACAAAGGATAACTCTGATGTAATACTTATATGATATGTTCTAAACCAAAGTGATTTCATAGAATAAACTTGGAAGAAGTAGAAAAATATTCTAAGTATGGGAAGCACGCAAGGCATAAAGAGAAAAATAGTAAACATGAATGAAAATAGCATTCAACACTTAGCCAACAGAAACCATGCATTCATAGAAGAAATTGTTTTAAAGACAAAAAGGCACTTTGACCTAGCCTAGAAGATTGCTTGTTTAGATACAATGTTACAACTGCTTAAAAGTAAAAAAGAAAAAGTACAAAGAGTAGAAAATCCTAAGTACTTGCATCCCCAACATTTTCCTTAGCCTGCTCTACCTCGGTGATAGGCGTTGTTTTAGCCTCGACAGGTAGCTGGGCAGACCCTTCAGCTTGGATTTCGGTATCGATTTCGAGTAAAGTTTGGTCTAGACTCTTCTCAGCTGAAGCGATCTCGGCCTCAAAAGTAAGTTTCCCAGTGGAGGTGCCTTTTGGAACCTCGTCCTCATCCTCTCCGGTCAAATCCCGGGATTGATCGTTAAGGGTTGGGGACTTGGCCACAGTAGCAACCTCGATCTGGGTACTAGTCTCTTCCTCGGCCTCTACCTTTTTCTCGTCGTCGACCTCTACCTTTTCCTCTTCCTCTTCCTCTTCGTTGACCTAGGTGTCGGATGCATCCTAAGAAGTTGGGAAAGGAATTGATAATATGGTAAGATTTTAGAGTGGCAAATCAAGGGGCACCACCAACTTATCAAGAGCAACCACCCAGCCCAACTGGAAACCCTTGTTGCAAGCTAAGTTGACTTGTCCTTTATATTGATCTCGGACAGCGACTTGGCCTTCTTCGAAAACCTTCTCATCGGCCACTTTGACCTCGGCTGCCTTCGAATCAAGAGCCTCAATGAGCTTGACCTCGAATTCTGCTGCCTTAGCCTTGGCAACCTCAACATCAGCCTTGGCAGCCTCGGCAATAGCCTCAGCAGCCTCAGCTTGGCTTAGCGCAACCTTGGCAGCCTTGGCCTGGTCCATGAAATTTCTGTTGCTAACCTCGGTTTTATTCAGTGAAGAAAAGAGCTTAGTAGCCTCTTAGGTTTTATTCACCAACTCCTTCCTCATCATCTCAGTCTTGACCGTGTGCGAGTGTGCATGCTAGATGGCCTGCAAGAAATAAAATAGATTAGTAGAATTTTAGTTAAGTATTGGAAAGCTTTAAAAAAAGTGTAGCAGGAAACTTACCAAGACCAAGTGTTGCATCATTAGGCCGAAGTTCTCGTATTTATGGAGATCAGCTATATGGTTCATGTCTACTGGGAAGAAGAAAACCATTGACAGGGCAGCGCCAACCTCAACGTTCTCAATCGCACTGTCACCAGCTGTCAAAGGCCAGACTCCGACCATGAGCTCAGGCACCCAAGTCTGATCGCGTGGGAAGCTGCTGCTACCCTGTGGGCAATCATACTTTGGATTTTTTGTTGGTGGGGTTTTTGGAGTTTTGGCCTCAGCTGGCCTTTTTTCAATGGCAGTTGAGCATGTCTTAATCTCGACCAACTTGGAGATTGACAAGTGTCCTCAGAGTTGACCTGAGTCACTGCTGCCTTGGCCTTAGCCTTTTTCACCCTCTTAGGCTTTTGCTTGGACTAGGATAGAGAAAAGGAGGACTAAACAGCCACTACCCCAGGGATGTTAGCAAGAAGATCTTCAACGATGGCTGGTTTGCGGCCCATCTCGTCGGCTGTTGCAGTGATGGTAGCCTTGGTACCAAAATGAAAAGTTAGAAGGGCAATGAGGGGGTTTGAAGGGTTGATTTTCGAGAAGTCAAGACCTTCTAGTTCAGCCAGCAAGGACATTTACAGGAGCTCAGCGTCAGCGCTAGTGTTGGGCTGGATGAATTAATTGAGGAGCAGAGGTTGATGGTTTTAGACACCCATTTTTGACTGCCCGCAAGATTTAGGTGCTTGGTTCGATACACTCGATGATGAAAGTTGAATTGTGAATTCACAGCGATTCATATTCAATCAAGCTCTCAAAATAACCTTAAATCTTCAACATTTACCTTGTTAGAACCTATGAGTTTCATTTTTGAACCATTTTCCACTCTGAGTTAAGTTTGAATAAAAAAAACAGAGGAGGCTTCAAAGCCCGGTTGTGCATCAGTGATGGCCGGCTGGCCCTTGGTGGCAAAAAACACTATTCTGGGCAAGAGCCCGCTAGCTGTCTATTTTTGAAGATATTTATCACTTTTGAGCTCGAATTCTATAAAAACGAAGTTGTGTGATTGTTTTGAGGGTTGAACAAAATTTAGAGAGCTTATATACACCTTGAGAGCTCCTCCCTCCTCCTTTTTTCATTGCAAGCAACCTTTGAGTTAACCTAGCTTCCTTGTCTCTATACTCCATATACAACCTTTGAGCTAACCTAGCTCCTCCCTCCTCCTTCATCTCTATACTCCATATACAACCTTGTCTCACCACCTTAGAGTCTTGGTTGATCTTAGAGAAGCATAATTCAAGCTTGAGAGTGGGTCGAAACCAAGTTTGGATCACAAACAACAAGCTTACCCCTTGAAAGGTATAAGCTTGTTTTCTTCTCTCTTGCTTTCATTTCTTCCATTTGCTTCATAATTTGAAGAGCTATCAAAAGGGTAGAGAGCTTACTCTTTCTACACCTTTACCAATAGCTCAAACCCTTCATTTTCCATTCTTTTTCTTTGATATCTATACTAATTTTCAAGGTTTTCAAAGGGCCAAAAATCATGTTTTGGTGTTTCAAAAGTGGAGGGGTTACTAGCCTTCATTCTTTTCTTTATTGTCTAGTTTTTTAGGCTATTTTCATTAACTTTTAGCCTCTATTTTTCATATGTTAAGGGCCGTTTTTTGGGCTATCCAAGCCTTTTACATTGGTTCATGCTTTGTTTAGTTCAGTTGTTGTCTCATAAGTTAGCATACATAGCTTGTTGCATGTTATTCTAGCTTTTGTTCAATTCATTTCCATGTTTAAGAGTCTAAGTTTAAACAATCAATCCACCATCTATCTCTTTCATGCTTGAGAATGATTTCAACCGATTGAGGTTGCTCAAAACATGTAAGAGAGACTCTTACTTAATGGCTTAATCTTTTCGAAGATTCATTGCCAATGGTATAGTCTTTCTCTCATGCTTTAGAAGAACCTCTCATTTGACATTACTTCTTATTTAAAGGACTTTAACATCACCATAGACAAATGGACTAAAGAATGACAAGGCTTAATAAAATTAGTTTCAAACTTGGATCAACCCACATAAAGAAAGTGGCTTAAATTGCTTCAACTTGGCCGGACGTTATGCCAAGTTACTTGTGTCAAGAGTCGTCACATGCTAATCCATGGCATTTTGATGATTTTTGAAACATTGCAACCTCCCTCTTTGAGTTCATGCTATGACAAGAGGGTGGGGTGGTCTTATTCTTTGCATTTTGTCGACTTTTGTATAAGATCGCATCCGAGATCATCAAGCAACCATTTTGCTCATTGATGGTTTTGGAATCAATTTCAACCTTCTCTCGAGGCTTTCCCATGACAGAGGAGTAAGAAAGGGACAAACAGAGATTGAGGACACTTTGTCTGCACTGGTTCACCTTAGAACACAAAAATAGAGCTTTGAACCAAATTGATGCACAACCGACCAATCATAGGCCCGGTCGGCCATCAATGATGCACGACCAACCCTCAGTGTGTGGCCAGCAGTGCAGTTTTGCAAAAAACAGAAGCAGTGGCTGAAGGTGAAACATAAGCGGCTTGGGCAGACAGAGTAGCTCTCAGGCACTATCCATGTAACCTTTATCCATTTTCACTTACGCATTTTGTCGAATGTGATTAATCTTGTTATAATTAATTAGTTGTAGCTAGTTAATTTTACAAAGTATTATAATTAATTAGTTAGTTAATTATTTATTCAAATTTCGTTTTGTAATTAGTTAGTTAACTAGAATAGTTAGTTAATTCATTTCATTTGTAATAATTAGTTAAGTAAATTAGCCAGTATTCATTCGATTTTGTAATAATTAGCTTAATTAGCTTAGTTTAGTTAATTAGCTATTTTATCTATTTGGGCCCTTCTGCGCCAGGGCATCAATGTTGTAATAATATGTATGTCTTCCAACCCCACGCCTTTCTCCTTTTTATTTATCCACTTTTGATGGTTAGATTAGGGGCATCACGTTTCAATTAGCATATCACATGTTTTCATCCATTTATTTGTCTTGCATGCACCGAGGCTTGGTTCATCATTCAAACTTGCATTGTCATTTATTACTTTGTTGAATACGTGTTTAAACGCATGCTATGAAATTGTTGCAAATAACATGTTAAATAGCCGAGCCTATTTTAGTTGCATTTTCATCTTGTATAGTTAGGTATCATGCATATTTTTCTAACTCTTTTGTTTTATCTTAGCTTGGAGTATTAGGTAAGCTTTTTATTTGCTTTAGCATACTTGCATGAGTGTGAGTGATTGCCATAACTAGCATGCTTGCCATGAGGCTAATTGCTTAATTAATAAACTGCTTGAATGTCCGTGGATGAAGGCTTCTTGCTTGAATTGGAATAATTTGAGCAATGTTTATATGCGGTCACTTTTTCAAGTGGCACATATTTCAAAATAATTTTCAAAACAAACATGACTCAAATGTTCCAATTCTTGCGAGTTAGTCTATACTTGTGTATGCGCATCACATAGTAACGCTAGCCTAATAAACCGGAACAAGAGCATATTATGTTGATAAAAATCATATCATGTTTAGTAGAGGCTGATCTTTGATTGGATGAGTGGGGTGCTCAATTCATGACCTTCCCCTCTCGTACCTAAGTTCCTGAGCTGAGATAATCTTGGTGATGACGTACACGTGGCCTTTGGCACGAGTCGTGTGTTTCATAAATTTTTCCAAAACAAAATATTTAGGTGGCGACTCTATATCTAGCAAAACAGTTCATTTTTGGCAATTTGATTCAAAATCGATTTTCCAAAAGATTTGCTGGATTTGGACTCTTTGGTATTTATCAATTTCACATTGCACTTGTGAGATTAGATTCAAAACCGCATGAGTTCGAACTATAGGGCTATATTTCGAGCTTCCAAAAGGGGGAACGAAAAAGCCGAGCTACAGTTTCTGGCGATTCTGCTCGGGAATTAGAGAACTTAACTTGAACTTCATGATGTGAAATTTTATCTACATTTATATGTTTCTTTACATTGCATTTGCATTGGTGCGCCTAAGTCATTGTGTTTGCTATCTGTTATTCCTAGACGATTTGCCCGAAGCTTGCCCAAAAGCTTGCCAAAAGGCTGACCGGTTACGGGCTCTGCCACGATAGGAACACAACCCTTGGATCTGGACTACCGCTGTACCGTTTGATCCTCCTTTCACTTCTTGGTGTTAGGTGTGAGAGGTATATTAGGTAGTCTTGCCAAGGTACCCTTTTGACCATTTGGCCTAGTTGTATATCGAAAAGCTATAGAGACTGTTCCAGACTAGAATAGGTTGCTCACCCAAATTTAGGATTGCGTGAAACCACTTTGTTTGAATAGTGAACCCTAGTTCCTGACGAAACTAGGACAAGGTAACCCTATCCCCTCATAGGGGTGTTTTGGATCTCACTTAATCGGTATGTGCTTTATAGTGAAACTGTATAGGAACGTGCGTATCAGTTGCAAGTTGGGTATCAATTTTTGGGCAGAATTCAGTATTGAGAGCAGTCCTACAGCTTTGATTACATTTATATGTTGTTAACGTCTGAGCTGAGGTGCTGTGCGTTTTTTTGATTTTTACTTTCTTTTTGTTTTATTTCTTTTTGCTAAGTAGTTTATCACAATAGTTTCGGAACGTTTGAATATCCCCTGAGCAGTCTGGAGTCGTGTTAGAAGGCTTTACAGTTCCGGAGATCTTGTTAAGGGACAACCTGTGTTTGCTTCGCTCCCACCAGTTACTAGACGGAGAAAAGTTAGGCATAATTCACTAGTCCAACGATCACCTACATCTAGTCAGACTCAGCTTTCTACATCTAGTCCAGTACGAGATTTTTTGCCCATCCCAATGGCACAATATCCCCCAGTTAGCATGGAGGACCTAATCTATCACCTTCAGCAAACAGTTGAAACCATGCAGCAAGATGCTGCTCGCCAGACTGAGGTCACAGCACACCAGACTGAGGTCATCAATAGGCTGCAACAACAACAACCACAATCAGCAGTAGCTTCTGAATCTCATGCACCTCCTACGGGTATTCCAGCACCTAGAGCCACACTCCATACTACTAATGCCCAGACTGAGAATCAGGGCAATCCGGTAGACCCCATCCCACCACAAGCCTTCAAGGCACCAGTGTACCAAACTGAGGCTCCGTTTGAATTTAAAGTTGACCCGACTGTACTTAAGGTCAATAAGCTGGAGAAGCTTTTCAAGTGAGCATAGGGCGAGAACTCTATCCCCGATATCAAAGATGGATATACTGACTCTATATTAACCTTGCCAGACCGGTTCAAAATGCCACACATAGATCGATTTGATGGTTGCGGAGACCTCATGGTTCATCTTTGGCTGTTCTTAGACATTTTGCGGCCGATGGGCCTTACCAGATTGTAAAAACTCTCACTCTTTGGCTGAACCCTGTCGAGTATAGTAGTTATTTGGTATGCGAAGCTTGAGGATTCTGTGAAGCAGAGTTTGGAGGAAATGACTGAGGTTTAAATTGCATAGTACTCTTACAACACCCAAATCGAGGTTACAACCTGTGATCTCGAAGCAATGCATTAGGAGCCAAAGGAGGGCTTTTCAGAATTCGTAACAAGGTAGAAGGCCAAGGCTTCAATGATGATTACACGA
Organism: Camellia sinensis; assembly: GCF_004153795.1. Classification (NCBI taxonomy): domain Eukaryota; kingdom Viridiplantae; phylum Streptophyta; class Magnoliopsida; order Ericales; family Theaceae; genus Camellia; species Camellia sinensis. The sequence goes on from NW_021027701.1 coordinate 252,734, forward strand.
CCTTCAAAGAAAGACCAGATAAGAATGGTAGTTCGTAATCTGTATGAAAAATTGCTGCAGAAAATAATAATCCCACCCTTGTTCACATTCCCCGAGCTCCATGAGATGGGAGTCCAGATTGAAGACGCCATGAAACAAGGGTTGATAATTGATGAGAAAGAGCAGGCCAAGAGGCATTTTGTACGCAGTTTCAATGCAACCACTAGTGGAAACACAGCTGTGCGGCCGTCGGGTGTGAGTGTTGTCACCACCACAAACAAAACCACAAACCCCTTTGCCAAAACAACTCTGCAAACTTCAAACAACCCGCCTCGAATCCAAAGGACCTTCACCCCATTTTACATGCCTTTATCACAAGCCCTGAGGGTGCTGATCAAAAAGGGGCACCTCAAACCGTTAGAGCATTGCCCACTACCTAATCCTCTCCCACTGAAACACAACCCATCCAAGTACTGTGCGTTTCATCAACAACACGGTCGCGAGTCATGAGATTCAAGATCTCATTGATAACAAGGTGATCGCACCACCCCCAAAAGCCAAATGTAACTACCAACTCTCTCCCGACCCATAACCAAGTTCCTCCACCTCACAATCTAAACCTAATCCATACACTGGCCCTCTCCTATGATCCTAGCGTATATATCACCCTTTTCCACCTACCCTGACTGACGATGTTCATTTCTGAAAGCACAGATTTGTGCACGATGGACACGTCTAAACCTGAGATGGTGACAGAGGCAGAAAAATAGAGGTTGGCCTTAGAGAAGAGTATGAGTCTGCTACTTGAGTGCTCCGAGGATTTGACTGAGGGGGAGTATGATCCGTGCTGCTACATTGTGCCGATTAATCAAGCCAAGGCAAAAGTGGTATTGTCAACAGTAGCGAAGGTCAATGTGGTTCGGGAGAATGGCTCAAGCCAAGATCTGGATGATGTGGCAGAGTTGGAAGAGGACTTAGACAATCTGTAATTCTTTGACGAACAAGATCAATGTGAGGTGCAGATTGACTAATTTTATTTAAATGGGTCGACAGACAACTCTGGGTGGTTGAGTGATGAACCTAATCGAGAAAAAGGAATTGAAACAAAACCAGAAGAAAAAGGAAGCAAGAATAGCTGCAGTGTCCGGAATAGTTGATGAAAACGAGAAAGTGCTGGAGAGCACCGGCGTCGAGAATTTAGCTCAAGAATTAAGCACTGTGAGTACTGCGGACACCGAACAAGAAGCTGCGTTGAAGCAGTTTGAACAAGAGAGAATTCAAGACAAGCAGAAAGCTGTGTTGGCCCAACACCTTGTGGGGGATGCTTGTAATGTCGTACACTGAGGAAATTGACCACATGACGAGAAGTGGGAGATATTTCAAACCACCACACTTGGACCAAGCTGAGGCCTCTGGAAAAGATAGAGGGGTTGAGAAGCAGAAAGACAAATAGTTGGAAGAAGAAGCAGTTTTGAAGTAACTGAAGAAGATCCAAGTCGACATTTCGATCTGGGGGCAGCTCATGGCTTCTCGAGTGTATCGACAGGTTATACTATCAGTGATGGACAGGGCCAAACTGTTCATTGACACTACCCTTGAACATCTTGTGGGATTAGTTTTCCCAGAAGGTGCTGCACCAACTTTGACCTTTTCCGAGAAAGAGCTCCTGCCAAAAGGCTTAGCACACAACAAACCTCTGTACATATTTGTTGAGTGCAGAGAAAAATGGGTGCCAGTGGTGTTGGCCAATACTGGGCTGACTATCAATGTTTGTCCATCTTGTACAACTTATGCCATCGGTCTAAAACCAGCAGATTTTGTGCCTACAGCCCAAGTGATTCGGGCATATGACAACATAAGCAGGGAGGTTATGGGCATAGTACAAGTTTGAGTTCAAGTGGGCCCGGCACAACAGGATATGGAGTTTCATGTCCTAGACGTGCCGGCCACTTTCAGCTTACTACTAAGAAGACCCTGGCTGCACCTTGTGAAAGCAGTCTCTTCTACCCTCCATCAAAGGCTGAAGTACCTTTACAGGAAGGGAGTGGCTATTGTGTTCGGGAATTTGTCCATACATCTTCCGCCAGAGGTAACTACACTAGTACTGGAAATCGACCATGGTAAGGAGGATGCATTCCTTTCAGGGTTTACTCTGGCCGAGGCCCGAGTAGTGCAGAACATCTGGGCAGCTGATGGGGGCTTGTATGTCTGTAACGACCCCATCGTGTATAATGATTAGCACTTAATTAATTAAGGAGATTTGAAATTTAATTGCCAATTATTCCAATTTAATCTGGGTTTTACGAAAATTATGGAGATTGATTCATTTATGGTTCTATTAAGTATTTATTTTGGAAATAGAAATTAAAAGCCTAAATGGCTTAAGAAAGTATAAATAGTGAATTGAATTATTGTAAATTTCGAGTATCGGACCATATGAGAAGCTTAATTAAATATTCGATTCAGATCTATAAAACTAAGATTTGATTAACTGGATCTGAATTGGAGTTAATTAAATTATACGGATTAGGAATTAAGATCATTATAAATTAAATTTATTTTTGGGGTGCCCTATTTGAATATATAGTTTAATTGACGGAAATTTGGAGTCTGATCAGAAATTGAAGGCCTAAATGATTTGGAAAATCAAAATTTATGATGAAAATAAGTTTAATTTAATATTTGGAGCCTTTTTGGAGTTTGATTAAAAATCTGATTCAGATTAATAAATTTAAATATAATTAATTGGGCTATAAAAGAAGTCAAATTAGACTAATTAAATTAAGTGAGATTTGTACTTAGTCATGATTAATTGGGTAAGGATTTTACATAACTACTTAAAATTAAGAGATGGTTAATTAAGCTAATTATAATCAAAGTTCAATCTCAATTAAATATCTTATGCAAGATTAATTAGTTAAAGAAATAATCAATACACCACCACATGGTTTATCTAAAAAAGTCAAGTGTCCCACTAATTGAATAGAATAAAATAATAAAAGAAAGATGAATGAACTCACTCAATAAGGCTTTCACTCTGCTAGAAGAGAGAATTAGGCCGAGAGAGAGAGATATGAAGCTTTGTGTTGATGGGTTTGAAGAAAACTCAAGAAATTGAAGACCAAGGAGGAAACTCAAAGCTTGATCAAGAAATGCAACAAATCATGACTCCAAGTAAAGTATTGAAACTTAAATCTTGTAGATAAATCATCTAGCAACTAACATAAAAAAGGATTTGGGTTCAATTTCATATCATTTGGAAGAAATTAGCAAGAAGATGAAGAAAATTAAGCCAGACTCATGTTTATGGAAATTAATTATTTTGAGTTTAATTTTTGTAATCTTGCATGAGATTAAGTTCCGTTGTTACATGCATGAGGGAATTCTATGAGTATTTGAATCCATATTTACATGCATCATGGGTTTTGGAGAAATTGAGCCATTTAAGTTCACATTTTGAAGAGAAAAATGAAATGTTTTATGAACATCAAGTTAATGAAAATTTAGAATTAATCCTAATGTTAGATAAAGTTTTGATTTTATAATTAGATTTTTAATCCATGCATGTAATGTAATTTAAGATTTTATTTAAATTAAACATATTTTAAAACATCTATGATTATAAATTAAGTTGAGGTTACAAATTAAGTTAAGTTTAAGATTATGGAAATTAGTTGGAAAATTTATAAGAATATAAAATCTGTAATTTTGATGTTAATTTCATACATGTGAATGATTTTATAAGGAGTTTATGATTTTAATTTCATGTTTTGAAAGAAAATAGAAAGAGCTTGAAGTCAATTTTATGTAACTAAAAAGAAAATGAGAAATTGGATTCATGTTCAATTTATGGAGATTAATTTAGAGATTAATCACTTTGGGTTTGGAATTTGGCTTGTTATGGAGAAAATGGGTTAAAACCAAATTTGGACAATTGGAGCATGATTTTGAATAAATGATTTCTAATTGAGAGTGTTTACTAAATTATACATTGATTCTCCATATTTGGGTACCAAAAATATATGTTTTGAGGCTTTGAATATCAAATCTGAACTTCAATTACAATTCTGGAAATTTCAGAATTCACACTGTCCGCTCGAGCGAGGAAAGTCTCGCTCGAAAGTGAATATCGAGCTCCCAGAAGTTTTTCAAATTTTACAATCCGCTCGAGCGAGCAAAGTGGCGCTCGAGCGAAGACCCTATTTTCAGTATATTTTGGAAAAATTGCATTTAGTTCGCATTTTTATTCTCATCTCTTTCCAAAGCATTCTAGACATGATTTATGGCTCAATAAAGATTAATAAGTTAACAATCAACATTAATTAGTTGATTAAAATAATAAGTCATTAACTTAGTAGTACTTGATTAAGAAGCCAAGTGGGAATTGGTTTATTCAGAAAAGAATGATTCAATAATGAAAGGATATATGAAATAAGAATCTGATTCATTTAACTAAAGGAAGAGTACACATAGTAGAATCCCGGACTACTTAGACAGAAAATGACAAGAAAAGTCAATCTTGATTAAGGAATTGATATTGTGTTTCGATGTGTATATGTTATATGTTTGTGTAGGTCACGCGCTATTGTCTGCCTTATTTGTGATCTGTCTGATCTGCTTCTGCAACTATCTGTGAGTAATAACTCTGTAAAGTTATGTTTAACTTTAATTATTTTCTGATGATACGAGATGATAAGTTTCTGAAATGCTATGTTTCGTATGAATGAATGATTGTCCAATTTTCTTTGAAACGTAATTGTGATATCCTTAGCAGAGGCCCTCGCCCAAGGGACATAATACTGTGGCTTACGGTCATGAGGCCCTAGCCCGGGGGTTAATACCGTGGCCCAGGCCCTTGCTCGGGGGAAATAATACCGTGGCGCAGGCCCTCGCCCGGGGGAAACAATACTGTGGCCCACGTATGAGATATGTTACTCGGTACTGGAGGTTCCATTATGGAGTTTGATATGCTTGACCAACATGATATGTTACGCTAAAGGAAGTGCCACACATGATTTGAATATGAATATGAATATGACTCTATTTTTGATACGAATATGAACATGACTATGTTTCTGATTTGATTTGAGATTTGAAAGCTAATTTCTGAGTTTCTGATACGAATACGAACATGAACATGAGTACGCTTCTGATTTGATAAGAGATTTGAAATCTGATTTCTGAATTCGATATGGACATCATTCATTAAAACCCTTTACTCTGTTATTATTCATTGGGCTCTAGCTCATTGTATTATTTATGTATGTAGGTAAACAGGTGCGTGACCAGGCTTAAAGGCAGTTCCTGGAATATGTTTTTGTCAGCCAACCAATGTGCCTCCCGTGGAGGTTCCGGATATGTCAAGTGACTATGGCTATGTGATTTAAAGTTTAAGTTTTGTTTTCTTGATTGGTTAGACAAGTCTTGTGTATTTTGTAAACAGGGCTAAGTCCCTCTTTGTCTAATCTGTGTATATATAATGACGTAAGGATGATGTGTATATATGTATATAAAGTTTAAAATATTCTGTCTCATATAAGTCTGCACAACTCAATGGAAGTTGTTTAATTGCTATTTGTTTCCGCAGCCCCTAATTATACGTTATTCTGCTAAGAGGCCTTTGGTAATCCAAGGATTACTGGCCGGTTACGACGCTAAACCTATAGGGGCGGGTTTAGGTCGTGACAATGTCAGCGCCTAATCAATTTATTTCATGAACAAGCTTCAACATGTGCCAGGAATAGGGTTGGGAAGAAGTGGCCGGAAAGGCGTCACAGTATTGGCTGATATGCTGCATAATCCACATGCCTTTGGTCTTGGCTATACGCCTACCAAAGAGGATTGGGCCAGGAAAAGGAAAGAGATGGTAGGCAGAGCTAGAGCCAAGAAGGCCAGGAAACGCTATAAGCTTTTTCACAGGCCGATCTGGGGAACGCTAAATGGTCATTTTGTTTGGGAGGGTGAAGACTTCCCATTTTGTGGCTTTCTCGAGCCCTGGTTGAATTCTGCAAGGTAGCGTGTCCCCGGCTTTGAGATCTTTTTCGACCTACAGTTACAAGACAGTGATGCCGAGGAAAAGGCTGAGCCAATTGTTAAAGTTGAACGGAGTATAGAAAGTGACTCGGACAACAGTGAGCTTGGAGTAGGGGCATCACTGGCATGTCTCCTTTCAGATCCTCCGATCGACTTAGAGAGCTTGGGAGATAACTTGACCATCTCCATGATATGGGACCAACTGGGTGTGAACCCTTGTAGCAGCATTTTGGATGCATCTGAAGTGCCATCTCTCGTTTGGCAACTGGAGGGGGTTACCTGTCTAGTAGTTCTGAATCGGGTAGTGAGCCATAATCTGATTCCACAGAGTCTGTGGAGTCAGAATCAGATTCCAGTTCTTCTGAGTCTGAGTCCGGTATTCCTGAGGGTGATAACTCGGATGCCAAGGTCCTATCTAGATCCTCTTTTTCTTTTGCTTTTATGTCGATTTTAACCGAAGAGCTAGATAAGCTAGACATTATGAATGAGAATGTTGCTGCTGATTTTGAGTATTTTTCTGTGCCGCTTGTTTATTGTATTGATCAGGATTTTCAAAATTTTAATGAAACGAAGAGGAAGGAATTCCTCTGGTTTTGAAAATTTTGATTAATCAAGAGGATGGGAGGTTTGCAAAACCCCATGCTGATGAAATCATTGCTTTTAATGTGGGTACTGAAAAGGATCCGCGTCTGGTCCAGATCGAGACACGTTGTCTTCGGAGAAGCATGAGCGCTTAGTCGCTTTATTAAAAGATTTCAAAGATGTTTTCTCGTGGTCCTACGAAGACATCCCTAGAATCGATCCTAAGATTGTACAGCATCAAATCCCTCTTGACCTTGAGGCCGACCTGTCAAACAAAAATTGCGAAGAATACGTCCAGATTGGGCTTTGAAAATTAAGAAAGAAGTTACGAAATAGATTGAGGCAGGGTTCTTGCTTGTGTCTGATTATCCAACATGGTTGGCCAATATTGTTCCAGTCCTAAAGAAGGATGGCAGAATCAAAGTCTGTGTCGACTTTAGGGATCTGAATAAGGCTAGTCCGAAGGATGATTTTCCCCTGCCACATATCGATGAGTTGGTAGACCTCCCCGCGGGCCATGCATTACTCTCCTTCATGGATGAATTTTCCGGGTATAATCAGATTCTGATGGCACCCGAGGACAGAGAGAAAACTGCATTCACTACACCGTAGGGAACCTACTGCTATCGGGTGATACCATTTGGGTTGAAGAATACTGGAGCTACTTATCAAACGGCTGCAACCACAATTCTGCATGGGCTAGTCCGAAGGATGATTTTCCCCTGCCACATATCGATGAGTTGGTAGACCTCCCCGCGGGCCATGCATTACTCTCCTTCATGGATGAATTTTCCGGGTATAATCAGATTCTGATGGCACCCGAGGACAGAGAGAAAACTGCATTCACTACACCGTGGGGAACCTACTGCTATCGGGTGATACCGTTTGGGTTAAAGAATACTGGAGTTACTTATCAAACGGCTGCAACCACAATTCTGCATGATATGATCCATAAAGAGGTTGAGGTGTACGTGGACGACATGATTGTCAAGTCCAAAGAAAGAGAGGGCCACTACACCGCCCTGAAGAAATTCTTTCAACAGATTAGAGAATACAGACTGAGGTTAAACTCGCAGAAGTGTACTTTCGGTGTAATAGCAGGGAAAATGCTAGGTTTCTTGATCACATAGAGGGGCATCGAAGTAGATCCTTCCAAAATCAAGCCCATCCTAGAAATGCCACCACCAGGGACTAAAAAGGAGGTGCAAGGTTTTCTGGGTAAAGTACAATTCATAAGACGCTTCATTTCTAAATTAACCTGGACTTGTGGACCACTTTTTGATCTGCTAAAGAAAGGAAAGAAATTCCGATGGGATGTTCGATGTTAATTCACTTTTGAGCAGATTATGCAGTATTTTCAGAATCTGCCTTTGTTGTCATTGCCAGAGCCGGGGAGGCCTTTGATTTTGTATCTGTAGGTCACGGACACCACAATGGGATACATGCTTGCTCAAGAATCTGAGGATAAGGTGGAGAAAACTATCTATTATTTGAGCAAGAAAATGTTGGATTACGAGACTCGCTACATTCCGTTGGAGAAAGCTTGCCTAGCCTTAGTATGGGCTACCAAGAAGTTGAGACACTACTTGTTAGCTCACTCCGTAATTCTATTTTCAAGATTAGATTCCATCAAATATCTTTTCGAGAAACTAGCGGTTACGGGTAGGCTAGACCGATGGTTACTTCTCCTCTCTGAATTTGATTTGAAGTATGTCACTCGTAAGTCAGTTAAGGGGAGAGTTGTGTCGGAGTTCTTGGCAGATCACCCAGTAGAAGGGGATGAAGCGGTAGAATACCTATTCCCAGATGAAGCTATTCTGCAAGTCGAGGAGGAGACTTGGACAATGTACTTTGACGGAGTGTTCAATCAATATGGTTATGAGATAGGTGTGTTGCTAATAGCACACGACAACTCCCATATACCTTTAGCCTTTTGCTAATAGCACACGACAACTCCCATATACCTTTAGCCTTCAAACTCCGGTTCAAGGTGTCTAATAATGAAGCAGAATATGAGGCGTGTATCGCTGGTTTGGAAGTCGCCCTGGAACTAGGGGCAAAAAGGTTGGAAGAGATCGGGGACTCGAACCTGGTTGTGTCTCAAGCAAATGGAGACTGGAAGGTCAATGAAGAAAAGATAAAGGTTTATCACCAGACCCTCGGCGTTCTGATTCCTAGGTCTGAAAAGCTGACTTTCACACATTTATTGAGAGAGAACAACAGGTTCACTGACGCCTTATCAACTTTATCTTCTATGATAGACATCCCGCTGGGAGTCCGGATGCATTCGATCATCATCGAGCAGAGATACATGCCGGCCTATGAAACGATCGCCGCAATAGATGAAGCGCAAGATCAAAACCCTTGGTACTATGATATCTTGAACTTCTTGGAAAATGAGGTTTATCCACCAGGGGCAAATGCTAAAGATAAAAGGGCAACACAGCGGATGGCCGTCCAATTTATGATTTGTGGAGGTAAACTATACAAGAGAGGTCATCTGGGAATACATAAGTTATGTGTCGAAGAAGAGGAATCAAAGCGCTTGATGGAGGCCATCCATGGAGGGGAGTGCAGAGCGCATATGAATGGAGTAATGTTAGCCCGGAAGATTCTCAAGCAAGGTTACTACTGGTCTACTATGGAGGAGGATTCTATCGGTTTGGTTTGGCGATGCCACAAATGCCAAATTCATGCCAATTGTATGAATATCCCGCTGTCGAAGTTGCACAATATGACTTCACCATGGCCTTTCTCAGTTTGGGGAATCGACGTCATCGGTGCAGTCACACCAAAAGGGTCTAATGGGCATGAATACATTCTGGTGGCAATTGATTGCTTCACAAAGTGGGTGAAAGCTTAGTCCTACGTAGTGTTGAAAGCAGCGCATGTGGCTAAGTTCATCCGAAACAACATCATTTGCCGTTATGGAGTCTCAAATAAGATCATTTCAGATAATGGTTCCCATTTCAAGAAAGAAGTAATAAACTTGTTGGAGAAATACAATGTGGCTTCCATATGTTATCTACATACCGGCCACAAACCAACGGAGCTGTTGAGGCTGCCAACAAGAACATCAAGCATATTTTGTAGAAGATGGTTGAGACCTACAGGGACTGACCAGATAAATTTCCATTCACACTCTAGGGCTATAGAACTTCAATCTAGATGTCTACAGGGGCAACTCCTTATTCTCTTGTCTATGGGATGAAAGTTGTTCTGCCAATTGAAATAAAAGTCCTGTTGCTGCAAGGCATGGCTGAGTGTCAAATAGCAGAGGTAGACTGGCAACAGAGCAAGTTTGAAGAGCAGATAATGTTCGATGAGAGAAGGCTGAAAGCATTGTACCATGTTCAAGGTTATAAACGCAGAATTGCTAGGGCTTTTAACAAGAAAGTTAAGTCTTGGAATCTCAAAGAGGGGGATTTGGTGCTGAAAGACAACCGAGCTCCCATCCATGACCTAGGGGCAAGTTCAGACCAAATTAGACTGGTCCTTACATCAATAAAGCTATCTAGTCAGGTGGAGCTGTTATTTTCATGGACTTGGATGGCCTAGAATTTTCCCAACCGATCAATATGGACAAGTTGAAGAAATACTATTCCTAAGAGGCTTGCTAGGCTGAAAACCCGGAAGGGTGACCTAGGAAAAAGTTAGAGCATGAAAAATTAGAAATAAAGAAAAATTGAGCACGCAAGGTTAAAAACCCTAAAGGGCGGCCTTGGTAAAAGTTAGAGCGCAAAAAGAGAGAGTTAATACTCAAGTGAACCCAAACCGAACTACGTAAGGCCTGATTCCCATCTTCGGGATACGTAGGCAACTTTATCCTGAAATCTGACCATAAACACCTCCAAATCAACTGTCCTGTCCATGTGTTTGATCGGGTCATCTTTGTCTGTTTTTTACTTAAGAGATCGGTTATGATCTCTACTTTAAGAGAAGAGCTGGTTACAATGTTGAGTTGTGGTGTTTAAACAAGGGGCAATTTGTGATCTTTTGATTTGGGGTTGTACATCTCATGGATTGATTTCGTTCGTCTTAAGTGGTGATCCTTTTTGAAAATAGTTTTAGAAAGTTTTAATAAAAGTTGATTTTGCTCAAATTTTACCTTTTACAACTTAGACCATTTTTGGACCAAAAGGAAAATTTTCAATGCTCACAACCTTAATTTCATTGATTTTAAAACAAAGTTCTCCAACTCTCTAATATAAATCAAAGTTGCTTTTATTACATCAAAAACTTGAAAATAAATATCAAAGCAATAAACTAGGATCATAGATGAGTCAGGTGCTCCTACATTCCTCACTCGTGCTTGTGGAAGCTTCTGATGCCAAAGTAGGCTCGGTTTGTGGCTCATCATCGAGCCAAGCCAAACACTCGCCAGGAAGGATGCAATTGAAATTAGAGGTAGGGGCCAAAAGCTCTCTCATCCTCCAAGCAGTTAGGTAACTAGCCAAATGTGAACCTCGGATGGGAAATGAAACTGGGTACTCTACTCTCTCTTCTGGGCAGGAGTCAGGCTGATCAGCTGTATGCCGGGCTGCTGAGCCATGCTGTAACTCATCTCGGTCAAATTAAGCCAATGGCAACGCTAAGTTATGTTAGCAGCAGACTTGTTGCACTTCCATTGGCTCCACCACCCCATGTTGGGGAAATGTACTAGTTGTTGGCGGAAGAAGTACACTCAAGCTGAGTATGCAGGGCAAGAGTCCACTACCTTTAGCTTGTCTATTAACCAAACTTAGAAAGAGATGAAAGAAAAAAGAGATTAAAGAATAGGGAGATGTATGCTGAGAGAAAACTGAGAAGAGGGTTTTGAGAGAAAAACAGAGTGTAGCTCGGCTTTTTCGCGCCCTCTTTCGGAAACTCGAAAGAAGCCCTACAGTTCGGACTCTCGCAGTTCTGAATCTAATCTCACAAGTGCAATGTGAAATCGATAAACACCAAAGAGTCCAAGTCTGGCAAATTATTTTGGAAAATCGATTTTGGGATCAAAATGCCAAAATTAGACTGTTTTGCCAGATACAGAGTCGTCACCTAAATATTTTATTTTTGAAAAAATTTAGGAAACCCATGACTCGTGCCAAAGGCCATGTGTCCGTCATCACCAAAGTTGCCTTGGCTTGGAAACTTAGGTACGAGAGGGAAAGGTCATGGATTGAGCACCCCCACTAGCCAAATCAAAGATCGGCCTTCACTAATCATGATATGATTTTTATGTACATTATGTGCTCTTGTTCCGGTTATTAGGCTAGCTTTACTATGTGATGTGCACAAGCAAGTATAGACTAAAATTGCAAGAATTGAAATAATTCAATTTCATGTTTGTTTTGGAAAAGGGTTTGAATTTGCCACCTTAAGTGGGCTTAAAGTTTGCGAATTTGCCACCAAACATAGTGGACTTAAAATTGATTTGCCACTAGACATAGTGGGCTTAAAACATATATTTATTGAATCGTTCCAATTCAAGCAACAAACCTTCAACCACAGGCATTCAAGCAATTTAGTAAGTAAACATTTAGCCTCATGGCAAGCATGCTAGACATGGCAACATTCACACACATGCAAGTATGCTAAAGCACTAAAAACTCACCTAGTATTCCAAGCTAAGAAGATACGAGTTAGAAAAATATGCATGATTCTTAACTATGTTAAATGTCTAATGCAACGCATGCAATATGCAATTACTAGGCTCAGCTACTAATGTGGCATATGGGTCAATTTTGATAACATGCGGTCTAAGCACATATTCAACGAAGTATTGAAATGACGATATAGTTTGAATAATGCGCCGAGCCTCGGTGCATGTAATACAAGATGAATGGATGCAAGAATAAGATATGCTAATTGGAACATGACCCTAATCTAACCATTAAAAGCTGGTAAATAAAAGAGAGAAAGACGTGGGATTAGAAGACATACATGTTATTACATTACGCTCTCACGAAGGAAAGTCCGAATGAATAAAAACTAACTAGCTAGCTAAACTAAACTAATTAAGCTATTTATTACAAAACTTGAATTAATTAACTAATTCTAAGATTCTAAGATAAGAATTTAACTAGGCTAAGTTATTTAAATATTACAACATAAACTAATTAGCTACAACTAATTAATTTACAACAAATTAAAGGCTAATTAAATTAAACTAATTAACTAGATAACTTATCTCGGGAAGCGAGGGAGGCCCATGCATGCTCGATTTTCACCCGAAGAACATCCGCTATTTGCCATTGAAAGCTTCTATTTGCACAACCTTTGCACTATTTCCTTCTCCAGATCAACTCTGCCACACCTCACAAGCACACTGCTCAAAATTCATTGGTGGCCGGCCGGCCACCACTGAGGGGTTGCCATTCAACACTGATGGCCTGTCGGCCAGTAGCAGTGGTCGGCCGGACGGCCATTGATGACACACCTTTTCTTGTTACAATAGAGAGCAAACAGGGCAAAAAGAAGGTATTTCCACAGGTTGTTTGTACTCTGTATCCCTCATTATCATCAAAACAATCTCAAAAGAGTGATACACTTGGTTCCAAAACCACCAATCAAGCAATTTTATTACATGATGGCCAAAGAACCAAGATGTACAAGTTAATGAATGCACAAATAAAACTCAACAACTATCACCCTATTATGCATGATCAAGGGTAATGGAGACCTTGAAAATTTGACACATTTCATTACTTTGAGTATGAAATGCCCCAATTCTCCTTGTGTTCAATTAACGTCTGATTGAACACATGCAACACAAACAAATGCTTACCTTGCACAATTGTACTTGCCACTTTTATTTACTCATTTTAATTACCAACCATTACTTAGTCAATTAAGTCCATTGGTGAGAGGTTTCTAAAGTGAAAGAAGTGTCAACTAAGGGGTGGTTTAAGGCACGAGAGAAGTTTCATGCCGTTTGTGAACCAAAGATCGAACCTCGTGTAAAGTAAGCCCACACATCCGTCCCAAAGCTTGGACGTGGCCGAAACGGGGCTGAGGTATGACTTTCTCATTGCGCCGGGATTCCATTAGTGCCTGAAATTCTTCAATTGTCAGGCATATTTCTTGTCCTTCAAAGCTAAATACATGTGTGACTGGGTTCCAACATCGAACCGTGGCATGGAGGAATGGAAAGCAAAGAGAAATTTGACTCGAAGAAAACAGGGCATTTTGGCTGAAGCCACAGAAATTCACCTTTTCCAAGCCATCCAAAGTGGCTATCCAGTCTTGAAGCTTGTTGACAAATAACATCTCCATTTTGAGAGCAAAACATCAAAGACTTAAGAGTTTGCCAGAAAAACAACATGGGAGCACTATTTATAGAGTTTGAGAAGGAGCTGAGCATGACAGCTGGACAGCACTGACCAACATCACACTGATGGCTAGTCGTGCATCAGTGAGGCCTGGCTATGTCTTGGTGCTGGTCCAGTGCAAATCAGTTGTAGCAAAAGCTGGCCTTAGTTCGGGTGGACTTCAATTGTACTTTTGAGTTTTGTTTTGTTTGTACGAAGTGTTTGTTAGATTTTTCGAGTTGTTTTCATTTCGTTTTTCTATTATCGAGTTGTATTTTACATTTTGATCGGTTGTAAGTCATTGTCCGATTCATGAATCAATTCAAGAACAAAGCATTCACAGTTCCAAAGGTTACAATGCAAGGCTTACACCATTCATCACATGCAAATGCAGTTTATCATATTGTGCAAAGAGATCATTCAACAAAACTTGTCTTTTTTATAATTGGTGGGTCCAACCCCGGTCATTATTTTACAAAGCCAAAACAAAGAAAAGTCTTCAAAAACAAAAGGTCTATCCGAAGCTAGTTTTATATCTACATAACAAAATAAAGGCAAAAGCAAAATAAAGCAAAATCATCATTGTCATCAGTAGTCCTTCCTCGCTCTCTTCCTCCTCGGCTGTAGAGGAGGTGCATCGCTGTCATCACTAGGGCTGCTCGACTATAGATCAATCTTCTCTCCCTCATCCTCAGGGGTTGTGGACCCATCAAAAGACTCCTCGGAATGCGAGTGCTACCTTACTTAACCTCTCTCTCGGTCGGCACCTCCTCGGCCTCTCATTGGGCCCTATCTCTGCCTACTGGCTGTAGAAGGTCCTGCAGGCACTACTGGCGCTAGCTCAAGTTGAAAAGAGGATAGATATCAATAAGAGTAAACAAAGTATATAGTATGGTAACAAGTATAGTATGGCGACAACAATAAACTGCAAATAGAATATACCTCGATCCTATGGGTGACTAAGGCAGTCTACCTCCTCCGTACCATCAGAAGCAGTCGATCGATCGTCCGAAGGAGCTCATCACCAAATGCCTAAGGTATTTGAAAAGGAATAGAATCTAAGAAAGGCAGACAGAAGTAATAGTAGAACAATGAATATGAATGACAGAAAATAAGTTAAAGTGCAATATGGACTAGTATAAAGAAATATGTACCTGCTCAACGTCAGAGGCAAACACGAGCCTGCAGTCCTTCTCCTCGGTGTGCTCTAGTGGGATCTGCTCGATCACTCCATCCGGATGCATGTATACGATCTTGGTGGGTATCACAGGAAATCCAAGAATGGAAACAACAGCAGGGGCACCTCCAACCCCAGTAGCAGTAGCAGCAGCGACCTCTGGCACAGATCGAGCCACGCCTGGAGTAAAAGGCACTATCACCTGAGTGTGTAAGAAGGCAGTAAAATCACCAGGCTTATGATGACGATCGCCATCCTTGGCTATCATCAAGAGGTTAAGCTCAGGACTATCATGTAGATCATCTACTACCCTTATGTTCGAAAGAGGAGGATGTGGAATATCGGGGTTAGCAACGCCTTGCGTCTGGCAGATAAACCTCTCTCCCAGGTAGTACGCTTGGCCAAAGGGGCCCTCGAACAAGATCCTCATTGTGCCAGGCAGCAGCGTAGGTCGTCCTCGACACCTGGAGAATACCCGTCCAAGGATGCCAGTCAACCTATGAAATCAGTGCAGTGTCAGATGTTAGTGCAACTTGTGAAATCAATGCAGTGTCAGAATGGCAGTGCAGTGTCAGAAATCAGTATAATGTCAGAAGTCAGTGCAGTATGAGAATGGAAATATGGTACAGATGTAATAACATGAGAATGATCGTGTAGTGTGGAACAGTGTAATATGTTTATCGTAGCTAACAGCTAAAGACTGGTATTATGCTTACCTGGTCCGCCGTAATCGTGTCAAAGAAGTGGCGGAAGTATGGAAAGGTTCGATCTACAAGGCAACGTTGCTCAAACTGCCAGTTGTAGTACCGAGAGCGGGGTACTGACAACTCGATCAACATCACTGGGACTGGAGCCAGGGAAGTGAAATATGTGTACACCCAAAGCTGCAAACAAAAGGCAAACAAAAGACATGGGAAAATGGATTAGATGAGCAAGAAATACAACAGTGAACAGGATGTAAAGCATATCAGAAAAGTTGGTGTAGGGTATACCTCCCAAACCCTCCAGTAGTTATTGAGGGAATCTGCCTTGCGGTGGGAGACGGAGCTTATGTAGCAGTATAAAGTGGCTAGGCCTGCGCCACTCGGGTCATACTCCACCACCCGAGGAAGGTGTACCAGTGCCCCTAGAATATATAACCCCACGGTATTTTCCCTATTCGCAAATAGGGTAGTACCGAGAAGATATATGAGAAAGCCGCGGGCGTACTACGCAACCTAACTTATAGTAGGTGGCTGAATGCCGGAAAAGTGCTCCAAGAACTAGCTGTAGTGCACTATCCCGTGGCTGGTAGTGTCTGGGATTGCCTCTAGAAGCTTGAGCCGTGCATCCCTCCACTGGGTCATATCTGGATCAAAGAGGACTGACCGCTGACCCTAACCCGCAAACCGGTCAACATCGAGAAGTCATATGGGGTCAGTGTCATCTCCTCGGTCGACAAAAAGTGAAATTAGTCGGTGGTGTCCCACTATCTCTCTACCAGGGGCCCATAAAGTCACAACTCAGCTCCCATCTGTATAAGCCTGGAGCAGAAGGGCCCAAAGCCAACAACATCTACTAAAGTGTGGACTTTTGCAACATGTCGCTCATACCAACGTCAGAGGCCGGATATAGAGCCGTAGCCACCTATCTTCCTGGCGATCACCTATCAATTGGAAGTTTTATCAATATATGTACAGCAGAGATAAGTGGTTTGTTCATCAATTTCAACTTTCAACATGTATGCAAAGTAAAATAAAGGGAAAATTTACGTACCGTGGAGGCATCGGCAAATACATGCTCCATGGGCTCTCTTAGTAGAGTGTCCTCATCTAGCACTGAGATGAAGCCCTCGAATCTCAAGATGCAGTCTGGGGATGGCACGTGTGTACCTGGCTGGTATGTTGCTGCATCAAAGGGCCTCTCGGTAAGGGGAAGCAATGTAGCCTCTTCCGCCTCTATGTCTGCACCCAGGGCAGCACCAATACCTGCGGCGGGGTCAGGGATAGGTACTTCGTCACTATCCATAGAGAGGAGATTAAAAAGTGAAGAAAAAGTGAGTGGTTGGGTGTTTTTGGAGTGAAAATCACAAAACCAAAACCCTAGGAGAGAGGAATGAGGAGGAGAT
Source organism: Camellia sinensis (assembly GCF_004153795.1). NCBI lineage: Eukaryota > Viridiplantae > Streptophyta > Magnoliopsida > Ericales > Theaceae > Camellia > Camellia sinensis. The sequence continues at coordinate 269,901 of NW_021027701.1, forward strand.
ATAAGAAAATCAAAGGGAAATGGGGAAAAGTTGGGAAAATGTGTGAGGATCTAAGAAAAACCAAGAGAAAATTCAAAACTTCACCAAACCAAATTTTGTTCGCTTTAAAAGATGGAGGATCAAGAAGGTTTTAAGGAAAATTTTTGCAAAAGTTGTTGGGTAACTCAAGAAAAGTGGAAATCTAGGGAGAAAAGAAATTTAGAGAGAAGGAGGGGGGGATTTTGACCTAGGTTATGATCCAAATAAGGCTTAAAGTGTGTTTTAAACAACCATGGGCTTGCATTTTACCGAACTGCCCCTTGCCGCTCTCGAAGGCTGTCTGACTGTATCGAAGCCCGGTCATGCATCCCCGAGGCCCGGCCGGCCTTTAGTGATTTCAATTCTGTTTTTCTTTTGTTTTGTTGTTTTCTCTTGTTTTTTGTTTTGTTTGTGTGTGTTGCTAGTTATTATTGTTTTATTTTATTTTATTTCATTTCATAATTATTTCAATTCTGAGTTTTAATTTTGGGTTTTTAATTTTGAGTTTTAATTTTGGGTTTTAATTGGGGTGTAATAATGAGTTGTATGATAATAATGAAAAAATGAGTGAAAAAGAAGAAAAAGACAAAACAACAATGAGTGATAAAAAAGAAAGAAATGAGAAAACAAAGAAGTAAGGCAAAATAACAAAGAGATCAAAAGAAATAAAGAGAGTGAGCAAAATATCCACGTTGTTTTGTTTTGTTGTGTGAGTGCATAATTTGATTTATTTTATTCTTGATTGATTTTATTTAATGTTTAAACTCATTAGTTTAAATTCATGATGTAACTTGTTTTATTGATAACTTGTTTTGTCTAGTTCGTAATTTATTCTGTCATTTCTTATCACACGATATTGTATGTATAGTTCATTCAAAGTAGTTCCGGATAAGCCGTTTGTGTCTCAGTAAGAGAACCTGCATAGCTTTGTAGCTAAGATCTTGAGTGCATCTATCGCTCACATTCACTTGTTTATCGCTCATATTCACTTGCTCACTTTGTGCATCTATCGCATAATCGGTAAACGATATTGTATGTACGGTTGAGTTCCGGATAAATTCATTTGTATCTTGGTAGGAGAACTTGCACCTTCATTTTGTGCATCTATCGCGCTTGTTTACCTTCGTGCATCTATCGCATGCCACTCTCTTGTTTCTTAGGACGTATGAAACACGACCCAGAGCGATTTTGTTTCTTAGGAGGTATGAAATGTGGCCCTGGGCGTGTTTTATCTCCGGATGTGTGAAACACAACCCCGAGCAGTTTTGTTTCTCAGGACTCGTGAAACACGGCCCTGGGCGGGTTTTATCTCAGGACGTGTGAAACATGACTCCGAGCGGTTTTGTTTCTCAGAACGAGTGAAACGCGGCCCTGGGTGGGTTTTATCTCGGAACGTGTGAAACACGACTCCGAGCGGTTTTTGTTTCTCAAGACGCGTGAAATGTGGCCCTAGGCGGGTTTTACCTCGGGACATGTGAAACACGACCCTTATCGGGTTTTCTTCTATTTTAGGATGCGTGCAATAAAGCCTTGGGTGAGTTTTCTCTTGAGATGCGTGAAACGCAATCCCAAGTGGTTTTATTTCTACCTTAGGATGCGTGAACTGCGATCCAATGTTGTTTTTCTTTCTATCTCGGGACATGTGAAACATGGCTTCGAGCAGTTTTTCTTTCTCAAGATGCGTGAAACACGGCCCTAGGCGGGTTTTACCTCGGGACGTGTGAAACACGACCCGAGCGGTTTTCGTTTTCTTGTTTCACGAGATGCGTGAAACGCAGCCCTGAGCGGTGTTTTCTTTCCTTGTTCTGTATTTTGGCGTAGGGAGATTGTGTTTTGAATCTCTTCGCTTTTAATTTGAAGATGCTTATTCATGTGTTGTTATATCTTACATAGTCTACTTGACTTTGCTCATTGCATCATCTTGCATGATTAGTCGACTTTGTGAAGCATCTGAGTCTCGCTTTCAAAGTTGCATTGTGCACATCATTTGCATCTTGCCCCAGAACTAAGCTGGTTCGATTCTATGCAAAGGGATACGTAGGTAGCCTGCGGGCGCAACCATTTCTTTTTGTCTTGCTTTCTTGTCTAAGTCTTGCAGCCTTGTCAAATGGGTCGTCTTTGGGCTTTGACTTTCACTCACGTCATTTCATGGCTTCGAGCTTTGTCAAAGAGGAACAACTGAAAACACCCCATTTTTGACTGCCCGTAAGACTTAGGCGTTTGGTTTGATACACATAGGGCTGCAAATGAGCCGAGCCGAGCCGAGTTCTATAATATTCGAGCTCAGCTTGACTTATTTACAAGGTGTTTGAGCTCGGCTTGAGCTCGAAACGAGCTACAATATCTAAGCTCAAGCTCGGCTTGTCTAAAATTTATGTAACTAGAGCTCGGCTCGTGATGGCTCTCAAGCTCGGCTTGTCTAAAATTTATGTAACTAGAGCTCGGCTCGTGATGGCTCGTTAAGCCAAAAGAGAACCATGGAAAACAATATGCTAACCCTCTGCACTTATATAGAAGTTTGTCCATCTTAAAATGTATTTTGCAATCAATGTGGGACTTCCAACAAACGCACCAAACGACGTCGTTTGGCACAACATTTTTATCTACTCTTTGAGTCCCACATCGCTGAGAGAGGAAACACCTTTGTGTCCTAATGCTTATAGAGTGGTGAATTGTTGACACAATAGTCAACGGAAGAAAGGCAAAGGCAAACCTTGAATATTTTTTATATTAAAATAATAAGCATCATCATTATTGATGGACCAGTTAAAATATTTTAATTTAATTAATATAATATAATATATTAATATTTTATTTTATTATAATATATAATATATATACAATATATTATATATACATATTTCTAAAATATAAAAATAAAAAATTAATATTTATATTTTTGAGCTTGTGAGCTTATTTGAGTCGAGCAATATTAAGCTCGAGCTCAGCTCGTTTATTAATCGAGCTTGGAATTTAAGCTCGAGCTCAGCTTGTTTATTAATCAAGCCGAGTTCGAACGAGCCTTAACGAGCTGAACTCGAGTTTATTCATGAACAGCTTGATTCGTTTGCAGCCCTAGATACACTCGATGATGAAAGTTGAATTGTGAATCCGTAGCGATTCAGATTCAATCAGGCTCTCGAAATAACCTCAAATCTTCAACATTTACCTTGCTTGAGCCTGTGAGTTTCATTTTTGGACCTTTTCCCTGAGTTAAGTTTGAATCAAAAAAATAGGGTAGGGTATTAAAGCTCGACCGTGCATCAGCGATGGCCGGCCGGTCCTTGGTGGCGAAAAACACTATTCTGGGTGGGAGTCAGCTAGCTGTCTATTTTTAAAGATATTTATCACCTTTTGAGCTCGAATTTTATAAAAACGAAGCTGTGTGATTGTTTTGAGTTGAACAAAATTTAGAGAGCCTATATACACCTTGAGAGTTCCTCCCTTCTCCTTCTTCCATTGTAAGTAACCTTTGAGCTAACCTAGCTTCCTTGTATCATCTCTATACTCCATATACAACCTTGTCTCACCACCTTAGAGTCTTGGTTGATCTTGGAGAAGCATAATTCAAGCTTGAGAGTAGGTTGAAACCAAGTTTGGATCACAAACAACAAGCTTACCCCTTGAAAGGTATAAGCTTGTTTTTTTCTCTCTTGCTTTCATTTCTTCCATTTGCTTCATAATTCTTACTGTTTTATGTTGTTTTGAGTCTATTTGAAGTGTTCAAGGTTGGGTTTGAAGAGCTACCAAAAGGGTAGAAAGAGCTTGCTCCTTCTACACCTTTATCCAAAGCTCAAACTCTTCCTTTTCCATTCTTTTTCTTTGATATCTATACTGAATTTCAGAGTTTTCAAAGGGCCAAAAATCAAGTTTTGAAGTTTCAAAAGTGATTCTTGCTTACTAACCTTCATTCTTTTCTTTATTGTCTAGTTTTTTAGGCTATTTTCATTAACTTTTAGCCTTTGTTTTTCATATGTTAAGGGTTGTTTTTGGGGCTGTCCAAGCCTTTTACATTGGTTCATGCTTTGTTTAGTTCATTTGTCATCTCATAAGTTAGCATACGCAGCTTGTTGTAACCAAGTCCGGATAAGGGAGATATGCCCATTTAAAGTTGGGCTTAAGAGCAGATTTTGTTGACCTGGCCCGAGGGAAATGAACAGCCTTCACTAAATTAGGCATATCTCTTTATACACTTTGACTTTAAATGTGAGGCTACCACTATTAGAAAGTAGATTTCTGGGGCTTCAATTTAGACCCAAGAAGCACCTCAGTCCATATAAGGGAGATATACCCGTTTGTAGTTGGGCTTAATAGCAGATTTTGTTGCCCAAGTAGCTTGGCTCCGCAGGCCCTTTGAGCCCAAGTAGCTCGGCTCCGCAGGCCCTTTGCCATTACTGAGCAAAACCACGGCACAATCTTGAAGCCAAATACCTCGGCCCAATCTTGTTTGGCTGAAACAAGATCATAAATCTCCCTCTCAATTTCCATGTTTAAAAGTCTAAGTTTAAACAATCAGTCCATCATCCATCTCTTTCATGCTTGAGAATGATTTCAACCGATTGATGTTGCTCAAAACATGTAAGAGAGACTCTTACTTAATGGCTTAATCTTTTTGAAGATTCATTGCCAATTGTATAGCCTTTCTATTATGCTTTAGAAGAACCTCTCGTTTGACATTACTTCTTATTTAGAGGACTTTAACATCACCATGGACAAATGAACTAAAGAATGTCAAGGCTTAATCAAATTGGTTTAAAACTTAGATCAACACATATAAAGAAAGTGGCTTAAATTGCTTCAACTTGGCCAGACGTTATGCCAAGTTACTTGTGTCAAGAGTTGTCATATTCTAATCCATGGCATTTTGATGATTCTTGAAGCGTTGTAACCTCCCTTTTTGAGTTCATACTATGACAAGAGGGAGCGGTGGTCTTATTCTTTGCATTTTATCGACTTTTGTCCAAGATCGCATCCGAGATCATCAAGTAACCATTTTGCTCATTGATGGTTTTGGAATCAATTTCAACCTTCTCTCAAGGCTTTCCCATGACAGAGGAGGAAAAAAGGGACAAACAGAGCATGAGAACACTTTGTTTGCACTGGTTCACCTCAGAACACAAAAACAGAGCTTTGCACCAAATTGAGGCACGACCGGCCATCTGTAGGCTCGGCTGGCCATCAGTGATGCACGGTTGGCCCTCAGTGTGTGGCCAACAGTGCAGTTTTGCAAAAAATAGAGGCAGTGGCTAAAGGTGAAACAAAGACGGCTTGGGCAGACATAGTAGCTCTCAGGCGCTGTGCATGCAACCTTCATCCATTTTCACTTACGCATTTTTCGAATGTAATTAATCTTATTGTAATTAATTAGTTGTAACTAGTTAATTTTGCAAAGTGTTGTAATTAATTAGTTAGTTAATCATTTATTCAAATTTCGTTTTGTAATTAGTTAGTTAACTAGAATAGTTAGTTAATTTATTTCATTTGTAATAATTAGTTAAGTAAATTAGCTAGTATTCATTCAATTTTGTAATAATTAGCTTAATTATCTTAGCTTAGTTAATTAGCTAGTTTATCTCTTCGGACCCTCCTGCGCGAGGGCAACAATGTTGTAATAATATGTATGTCTTCCAACCCCACGTCTTTTTCCTTTTTATTTATCCACTTTTGATAGTTAGATTAGGGGCATTACGTTTCAATTAGCATATCGCATATTTTCATCCATTCATTTGTTTTGCATACACGGAGACTCGGTTCATCATTCAAACTTGCATTGTCATTTATTACTTCATTGAATACGTGTTTAAACGCATGCTATAAAATTCTTGCAAATAACATGTTAAGTAGCCGAGCCTATTTTAGTTGTATTTTTGCATGCGTTGCATTAGCCATCTTGTATAGTTAGGTATCATGCGTATTTTTCTAACTCTTTTGTTTTATCTTAGCTTGGAGTACTAGGTAAGCTTTTTATTTGCGTTAGCATACTTGCATGAGTGTGAATGATTGCCATGACTAGCATGCTTGCCATGAGGCTAATTTCTCAATCGATAAACTGCTTGAATGCTCGTGGATGAAGGCTTCTTGCTTGAATTGGAATAATTTGAGTAATGTTTATATGCGGTCACTTTTTCAAGTGGCACATATTTTAAAACAATTTTCAAAACAAACATGACACAAGTGTTCTAATTCTTGCGAGTTAGTCTGTACTTGTGTGTGCGCATCACATAGTAATGCTAGCCTAATAAACCGAAACAAGAGCATATAATGTTGATAAAAATTATATCATGATTAGTAGAGGTCGATCTTTGATCGGGCGAGTGGGGTGCTTAATTCATAACCTTCCCCTCCCATATCTAAGTTCCCAAGCCGAGACAATCTTGGTGATGATGGACACGTGACCTTTGGCATGAGTCATGGGTTTCCTAAATTTTTCCAAAACAAAACATTTAGGTGGCGACTTTGTATCTGACAAAGCAGTCCATTTTTGACAATTTAATTCAAAATCGATTTTTCAAAAATTTGCCAGATTTGGACTCTTTGGTGTTTATCAATTTGACATTGCACTTGTGAGATTAGATTCAAAACCACAGGAGTCCGAACTGTAGGGCTATATTTTGAGTTTCTAAAAAGGGGCGCGAAAAAGTCGAGCTACAATTGTTGCTCAGTTGGATCGGAGGTGGGGACCTAGTCTGGCTGAGGTGATGAACTAACTGGCAGGGTTGTCATAGACAGAGGAGACTTGCTCTTTTTAGGGACGCCGACCTAAGTAGCATTAGCTTATGACTCAAGTGAGGGCACCAAAGTGATTGGATGATGGCAAAGTTAAAAGTTGTTGTCCAATAGAAGGTGCAGAGGGAATTCATAATCCCCGGTTTGTTTTGAGAGATTGAGAGGGAATTCATAATCCCATGGGATTAAGATAGGCTTTGGTGTTGGGATTGAGATAGAGAAGATGGAGGTGGTATTAGGAAATTAGTCCTCTAGCTTAGGTTTTTTTTTTTTTTCTTTTCATGTTGGGGATTTTTTTTTAATATTAATGTTTAATGCTTTTGTATTTTTTTTGTTAAGTAAAAAACATAGCTTTATTTGTTTTAATATTTTATATTTCTTTTATAGGGTAATAATTTAACAATTTTTATACTAACAACTATCATCAAAACAAACACAATTTTATTTAATTTCCTCACTATTAATCCCCTCACTATCAATCTCTTTCATTTTATCTCTAAAAATAAATAGAGCCTTAAAAAGAAAAAAAAAATAGGCATTACCCCTAACTTCACCTTCCTCATCTTTTTTTATTGGGAGATATGCATTTTTAGTTATGATTTTTGAGTTAATAATTATGATTTACTATATTTTTAGTTATGACGCATTATGATATTTATTATGATAAAATTTTATTTACAATCCAAGAGTTGTTTAATTATACCTCATATGATGTTTAATTATAAATCAATTTTTTTTATTTTATTTTATTTTCTAAATTCAAGTTGCTCCTAGACCGAAGTATATTTATAATCTTCTAACCGAAGTAACTTTATCATTTGTGAGCCGAAGTAATTTCACCTCCTTGGGCCGGAGTAACTTTGTCTCCCCAAGGCCGAAGTAACCTTGCCCTCCTGGGCCGGAGTATCTATGACGGCCTTTTTACTTAGTCCTTCGCGTTTTTGGGCCTCAAAGCCCAACTCGCAGCTCGGCCCATTTTTCTCAAAAATTACCCTCTCATATAGTATTGAGTTATGTCATTTGTGATAACCAAACTCACAAATGACATAACTTGCATACGATATATACCATAATATTTTCCCCATTTTATTATTTTACAATTTCTTTTTCTCATTTAAGCCTATTTATTGATTTAGGCGGGTTTATACGAGTTTTAAATGTATATAATTGGGCAAATTCATAGGTTTGGATTGAGTTTGTTATCTCTAATATATATTTATCATAACGAAATTCTATTTGCATTATATATAGGGGGAATTACACATAAGTGAGGATCAAAAAAAATATATTTACAAAAAAATAATATAAATTATAAATATTAATAATTATAATTATAATTTTTTGCGATCCGTAACTCCAAAATATGTATTTACTGACCAAGGGATTCAAATTTGAGACTTGAAAGAAAACAAACCTTCAGACCTCAATCATGACCCACTAAGCCAACTCTCTTGTAATCATTATTTATTTAACTTTTTTTTTTCTTACCAAGCCTAACTAACAGGACCATAGCATAACTTATCCAAAATGATTATAGACACCTAATAAACTAGCCCTCATAAGAGAGTGGAACTAGCACTATCACTTGAGTGAGATTCATTCCTAGGAAAAGGACAGTTACCCAAACGAGAAAATTTAGACTAACTATGTACAAATAATTTTTATTTAAAATTTTATTTACACTGTGTTTGATTAGAAAATTTAAAAAAAAAATAAATAAATAAAATACAAATAAAATATATTTATATTTTACCTAATTTTATACATATATTTTTTTTAATTTCTTTTTAAATTTTTTAATCAAACACAGCGTTAAAAATAGCTATGTATATAATCTACATTTATTTTATGTGTGTATTCTACAATAATTTCAATTACGCTTTTTCATTTTTGACTAAAATTATGAACTGTATTTCTAGGGACTAGAGCATTTATTTTTTACTTTGTAGGTATTGTTTGGCCCATAAATTTGGGCCCATAAATTTTGATAAGAATTTGAAAAGGTAAACGAGAAACAAATAGATGAAATATAATTATATTTAATTCATATATATATATATGTTTTTGTTCATTTCTTTTTCCATTAGCCACTTGGTTCAAAAGTCCATTTTATAAAATTATATAGTCATAGATTCAAATGCTAAAATACTTGAGTAATGCTAAGAATATTAAATTTTGTATCAAACAAATGACCAAATGTCTCACATGGGTGTGACTCCACACCTATGTGAGACATTTGGTCATTTGCTTGGTAAAAAATTTGAAGCCCAAATCCTCTGCCGTACTCTTCTATAATCCTACGATGCTCCAAAACGATGTTGTTTTGGGGCAAAATTTCAAAAAAAAAAACAGAACCAGAGAAGAGAAAGAGGGGAGGAAGAAAAAAGCAATAGCAGAGGAATACCCAGAAAGAACACCAATATTTTGTGACCTTGTTCCGTGTATTTGTGATTTTTTGAAAATCAATTAAGTTCACCAACATTAACAACCATTCAAACACCCAGAGGAACAACAATATTAACAACCATTCAAACAAAAGTTAGAGGTTAAAAAATTTAAGATATATATATATACATATTAACACTTTGAACATTCCAAATGATAAATCAAAATTGACTAAAAAGTAGATCAATGCAAACAAAAGCAAAGAACAAACAGTCAACATTTTTCCTCTATTCTTTGATTTTGGATCTCAAATCTTTCATAGAGATTTTGAAACTTTGCTTTTCTTCATAAACCCATCTTTTTGCAATTTAGATCTAGGTTGAAATCGGGGAGAAAATCAACGAACGACAACGAGGATTACCGACAAACTCTATCCGGTACACCAGCGGCAAAGAAAAGAGAAGAAAAGATTGACATGGTTGCTGGCCATCGAGAGAGAGAGAAAAACAGAGAGAGAGAGAGAGAGAGAGAGAAGAAGAAGAAGAAGAAGGCTCACAACTATAAGGGTGGCGATGGTGGGTTGTCGGTGGATTGGTAGCTTTAGTGAGAGAAATGAAGAGGAAGAAGAAGAGGAAGGAAAGGTGGATTGCGGCAACAATGACATGGAGATGGTAGCGCCATGGGTAAAGGGAGGCCAGAGGTTGTTGCTTGCGGGATGCCTTCTTCTTCTCCTCTTTCTCTCATTCTGTGCTTCTTTCTTCTTCCCCTCTTTCTCTTTTGTTTTTTTTTTTTTTTTTTTTTTTTTTTTTGATGACCTAGAGCATGGGCTTTGTCAGCTAGCCCTTGTGCCTCCTGGGGAGGTTCCCGTTTGTGAAAGTCTAATGTTTGTGAATCATGTACAAGGATGTTTTTGCTTCATTTTGGTTATATGTACATTAGGCTAAGTTCTTTTTGTTAATACGACTTATGAAACTTTTGACGTCATAAGTACATGTATTCAAGTTTAAAACTTCTGCCCCATATATGTCTGCACAGCTCAATGGATGTTGTATTTTGTATATTGCTTCTGCAACCCCTCTATTTATATGATATTTAGGTTAGAGGCCTTTAGTAATCTCAGGATTATTGGCCGGTTACGACGTTAAACCTATAAGACGGGTCTGGATCGTGACAAAAATTTTGCCCCAAAATGCCGCAGGAACCACTCTAGGAGAACAAGTCAGGGGATCCAAACTCGAAAATTTGGAGCCTATAGCATTTTCCAAAATATTTTGTCCACAAAGACATGCGGAGGCAAAAAGACCAAAATAACCCTGTGTATATATAAGGTATATATGCACACAAATTTCCTAGCTTCTCTCTCTCTCTCTCTCTTTCTTCTCTCTCCGACGCCGTCGCCTCCATCTCCCCCTCCCCCTCCCTCCAACACTAATGCCTCCTCCTCTATCACCTTTGTCCACAAAGACATGCGGAGGCAAAAAGACCAAAATAACCCTGTGTATATATAAGGTATATATGCACACAAATTTCCTAGCTTCTCTCTCTCTCTCTCTCTCTCTCTCTCTCTCTCTCTCTCTTTCTTCTCTCTCCGACGCCGTCGCCTCCATCTCCTCCTCCCCCTCCCTCCAACACTAACGCCTCCTCCTCTATCACCGCCACCTTGACTTTCGCGACTCCACGACCACCACAGCTACCGCGACCGTCGAAGATCTCCTTCTCTTGTTTCCAACACAAGCAGGTCGGCTAGATTCACTTACTTCATTCCTTCTTCTTGATCTTGTCATCCCTGGCTACCTGCTCTATTCCTCTCTCTCTCTCTCTCACACATTTTCATTATATTCTCTGGTATGGTGATATCTTGAAATCACTCTCACATTTCCATTACTTTGGTGATATCTTGAAATCACCAAACAAGCCTCAATCATATTCCTTAGCAAAGTTTTCTGCAAAACTATATCTTGTTTGTTAGGGTCTCATAACCCTTGACTCCTTCTATTTTCAGTTCATTTTCTTTTTGCCTATATATATATATATATATATGTCTTTTTTACATAAAAAATTATATATATGTCTTTTTTACATAAAAAATTTTGCTCGGTTAGTAGGGCTAATTCTGAGATCTGAAATTGGAGAGGGTAGAAACGAGATGAACTTGTTCAGCAAATTTTGAATGTCTGTTTATTTATTTATTTTTATTTTTTTTGATCTGGCTTGTTGTTGTTGTTGTTGATGATGATCTGAATTTTTTTTTCTTTTTTGTTGTTTGCAGCATATTAAAAAAAAAAAGAAGAAGTTTTGGATCTATGTATAAATTTGTGTTAGAAGAAAATTGCCTCTTATGCACCATATTTGTTTTTTTTTTTTTTTTGGTTGATCTGACCATTATTTGAACCAAGAAAGTGAACTTGTTGTTTTTGTTTTTGTTTTTGTTGATGATAATGATGATGAAGAAATAGGTTGCTATAGACAAGATAGGGTTTGCCTTGGTTTGGTATTGCAACAAATAAAAACATATAAATTTTGTTTTTGTTTTTTTTGTTGATGATGATAAAACAGATTGCTATAGGCAAGATAGGGTTTGGTTGGGCTTGATATTCAATAGATAGGGGTTTTGTTTGGCTCAACAGATAGGATTTTGTTTAGTTTCGTATTTCAACAGACAAAAAATAAAAAAAAAATCAACAGATAAAAATTTGAACATATAAAAAAATTTGAACAAATAGAAATTCTAACAGATAAAAAATTTGAACAGATAGTCAACAGATAAAAAAGTCAAAGGGTAAAATTGGAAACAAAATATCCTTTAGGACTTCTCACCAAACTATTTCACAAAAAGTGAATCTCTCATTAATAAAAAAATATTCACTAGATCTATTACCTTAGATACCTGCTAGAGTGGATTTTTTACTAACTTTTTCTTTTTCATTTTCCTATCTAAATTTATGTTCCAAACACAACCTAATACTTAAAAAAAAAATACGAAATTAGGTGTGCCCCATCCATAAATTAAGGATTCATCTAAGTGTACAACTCACAAAAGTTTGGTCTATATTTCAATAAATATAGAGTAAATATTTGTTGGCAAAAATACCCACCCCCACACACAAAAATATATATGTATATATATATATTATTAAGAAAAATGTAAAGAAAATGAGATATAATTTGATCAGGCTAAAGTATAAAGAAAATGTTATAGGCCCTAAATTTTTTACTAAATAAATGACCAAATATCTCACATTGGTATGGGGTCCATGTGAGACTTTTGGTCATTTATTTGATAGAAAATTTGGTATCCCTAACATTACACAAAGCATAAATATCTCTTTTTTTAAAAGAAGATCAAGTCTATTGTAGTAGGAAGAGCCTAAACACCATTACAACAGTCACCAAACTTTGACTTATTTCCTCCAAGATATAATATCTTGACTAATCATCATATAATTCAACTCACCTCCATACACTACGCCAGAATTGGGCTTTAGCGGTGGTTTTTTACCGCCGTTAAAGGATATGAAACCGCCGTTAAAGCCTTTAACGGCGGTAATTTAGGACCGCCGTTTATACGCGTGTCGAAAAAGGTACAACCGTCATAAAATGGTAAATTACCGTTGTTAAAAGTCGATCAAAAACGACAGTAATATAGGACCAAAAACGTCGGTTCTTTACCGCCGTAAATAGGTTCAAATTTAAAAAAAAAATAATTTTCTCTTCTTGCATCCCCCAAGCTTTGAACCCATGACCTTTAATCCATGCACACCAACCATTACACTACAGCCACTCTATATGAAATATGTTCCCTAAATAAATATTTAAACATTACTTTTGCTTTATTGTAGATGGTCATATTCAACCTCTGGCCACGCGTGGTTACCACACGCCGGAGTTCCGTCGGAGCTCTGCCGGCAAAGACTGCCGTCATTAACGGCGGTAATAAGAAGGCTTTAGCGACGGTTTCGTTACAGCCGTTAAAAGAGGGCTTTAGTGGCATTTTTTTAACGACGGTTTCATTACTGCCGTTAAAGATACTTTAGCGGCAATTTTTTAAACGGCGGTAACGAAACCGCTATTAAAGATACATTAACGGTGGTTTCGCTACCGCCGTTAATAGTATCTTTAACGGCGGTAACGAAAACCGCCGTTAAAAAAATCGCCGTTAATGCCATGTTTTGGCGTAGTGATACAAGGTGATAAATCCAAAACTCCACTAGAAAGAACACTATTCTCTAACTTGTAATCTCTCCGGAGTATGGATTAGTTGTTGTGGGATGATTTGGATTGGTGCTAACTCGATTTGTTTATAGGCTCCTTGGGCCAAAGCTCCACTAGAAAAAAAAAAAAGATCCTATCAAGTATGAATTGGTTGGGGATTTGGGTTGGTGCTGAATGGGTTTGTTTATACAAAAATGTTGGGGAGTTTTAAAGGAGCTTTAGGGTGGGATCCACTCATTAATATGATGTTTTGATTTATTTATTTATTTATTTTTTCTCTCTACCATGTCATTAGAGTTCTAATTAAAATTTTAAAATTAGAGTTATGTATTATTGTTCTTGTTTATATGTTATATGGGTGTCTATGAATTAATTACAATATAATATAATGGTCCATTAAACTAGAGTAATGAAAGAATTATGGGTTACAGTAAAACCAATATAATAAATTCCATAAATGGTGAAGGAGGATATGAACATGTAAGAATTAGGGGTGGTTTGAGATGTTCTAAATAAGTATTTTTTTTGACTTTTTATAAGAAAAATGTGTAAAAAAATAAAAAAGAAATATTGATTGATGTAATCAAAAAAAAACAAAAAAAACAAAAAGATGAACTTATTTAAGGGATGACAAACGAGGCGTAGGTAAACGTCTGAATAGGATTTAGGTGTTCTCTACTTGTTCCTTTCTTATATCCGTGACTTTGATATAATTCTTTCAAGTCATACTTAAATCCAATAATATCGATATATATATATATATATATACGTCATGTACGAGGACGAAATTATTCTTCTCGTATGATCCTGTTGATCAAGTTTGCACTCCTCCAAACAACATTGCTTTGCTACCTGAAAACACAAACGTGAGCTAACCGGTGGGTGTGTGCCGGAAACCCCTCCGATGTCTAAGTCAGCAACTAGACAATAGACAATAAGCTCTGTATATTATAGAGTAGAAATTGTGATACCTGTACATAGGTCTGGTCATGAACTTTTATAGACTTTACTTGGCACAATCCTAGTAGGATTCCAACTCTCCTTATAAGAGTCCTTCTAGTAATTACACACCCTACTCATTACCAACCAAGTGAGATGGTTTGCACAATCCTAGTAGGACTTTACTTTCCGTAGCAGAGTCCTCATATGAGTCACACTCCTACTCACTACCAACCAAGTGAGATGGTTTGCACAATCCCAGTAGGACTCTAACTCTCCTTAGCAAAGTCCTACTAGGAGTCTCATGCCCAAGGATAATGCTTATCCTTAGAACACCCTCATCACTGCAAGCTAAGTGAGATGGCCACTCCCTTTACCTTGGCTAACACCTTTACCTCGGCTGACACCTTTACCTCGGCTAACATTGCGGTCAACTAAGTTATTTCGGCTCTGTGCTCAACTAAGTAATGGAATAGAAGCATCGACCGAGCTACACCTAGCTCGGCTCTCCATCTTACCAAACACCTCGGCTAACCCTTGGGCCTAGTATTAGGTAGCTTGGTCAACGCCTTTGCCCAATTTGGTACTCAGATAAAAAAGGGCCGAGCTACTCGACGTCCACACTCCGGCCCTTTAGTTCGGCCCACAACAAAAATTAAAGGATCATGACTCAGCCCAATTTTTCGTTATAAATTACCCTTTCACGTCTTTAACTACTTTTCTAGTTAACGCGTGACTATCCATAATTCCAAGCACTAACTACTCACAAATGCTCATAACCTTGCAGTAACTTCTCATTCATGAATTATGTAAAAGGTCTCAAGATAAATAAATAAATAATTATATTAAAATGCACCAAGAATATCATATATATATATATATATTATTGAAAATAGAAATTTTCCAATGTTTAGGTGGCATATTATAAGAACTCACTTTTTTCTAAGAGAGTCAAGTCAGTATATATTTTCTTAATTACATATAGAGCTCTACACAAATACAAACTAAATTTGGAGGTAGATTATCATATAATCATTTTATATGATATATATATATATATATATTAAATTATAAAATTATAAAAATAAACACTTTTAATTAAATTAAAATATTAACTATATAAAAGAAATTCAATAACGACGAACCAAGAAAGAATCGCATAACAATATCTAAACCCAAAA
This sequence comes from Camellia sinensis, assembly GCF_004153795.1. Classification (NCBI taxonomy): domain Eukaryota; kingdom Viridiplantae; phylum Streptophyta; class Magnoliopsida; order Ericales; family Theaceae; genus Camellia; species Camellia sinensis. Next base: position 285,362 of record NW_021027701.1, read on the forward strand.
AGAAAAAATAATGAAAACATTCAAACGATAGATATATCTCAGTATGTGAAGTGATTTTTCATTTGTAATATGATATGAAAATATAAAAGAACTTACTGTTTAACAATTAAAAAAGTAATTTAAGCAGTAAATCCAAACTTTAGAGGTTACTCGAGAGTATCATTGTTGTGTAGGTTTTTCATCTTGTGAGTTGTGATTATATAAAATAATGTAGAAAAAGAATTATAATTTCATATATAAAATCATTATAAAATTTAAATAACAAATCCATAATATAGAATAATTTAGAATTGATATTGGATATAGAATTATACACGGGAAAATAAGAAGAAAAAAAAAACAATTTAGCATTAAAAAAAATCTAATACACTTGAAAGAATTAAGAAGAAAAAGGCGAAACGGGTTTGTGGATTATCTCAATTTATCATGAAAAATATATGGAAAAGAAATATTTGTCAAATAGAGTCCATTGGTAGAACTCTATATATAATTAAAAAAATACATGCTGACATGACTCTCTTAGAAAAAAAAAAAAAAAACTTTATAATATGCCACCTAAACATTTAAAAAATTCTACTTTTAATAATATATATATATATATATATATATGATATTATGAAAATTTATTGGGAACTCAAGATTTTACTATAACATTAGATTTTGGTATAAGTACGTAAATTTAAAACTTTTAAATATTATTGTATTCTTTATTTTTATCATCTTTATATTCTATTATACCATTACTGCTATTTGTTAGTTTGTCAATTATAATTCAATTAATTGAAAATGAAAATGTAGTATAAATTTTCATATATATTATAGTTAATTTGTTACCACTATAGTTGTATATATAGTGGATAATATATAGGGATAATCTCTAAATATAATTTCTATTTTTTATATGATTAAAATAGTCTATTTTAAGTAGTATATAGACAAGTTAGAAGGCTTCTTTTATCCCAAAAAATCCAATCTTTTTTTTTTTTAAATTGAAATATCAGTTGTTTATGTCAACAAAAAAATTGAAAAATACATATCCAAAAGTTACACATTTTTTTTTTTAATAGGTAAGATATTTACCAATGGAAAATATTTGACATCTCAAAAAACCTTCCATAATCTGATTTATAATAGTATCCAATCTTTTTTTTTTTTTAAATTGAAATATCAGTTGTTTATGTCAACAAAAAAATTGAGAAATACATATCCAAAAGTTACACATTTTTTTTTAATAGGTAAGATATTTACCAATGGAAAATATTTGACATCTCAAAAAACCTTCCATAATCTGATTTATAATAGTGTGCTAAATGCCAATTTTTATACAAATATGAGAAGAGAATTAATCAAGTTATACATTTCAACTAACCAAATACTCAAACTTTCACTATTTGAAGATGTTATTTCACTATAATTCCAATTAAGAGAATTTTCAACCCTTAATATTTTTTTTTATCAAATTATAATTTGATAAAAATTTAAAAAGATGAAGCGTTGGAAATTATAGCGTGTTTGGTTTCAATTTTCTAAATTTAATTTTTTGAATATTGAGTTTTTAAATTTTTGTTTTTTTTGTTTTTGTTTTTGTTTTTAGTGAATATTTTTAAAATTTTGAGCAATTTTTTAATTTTTGTAGATGCACCTTACTTGGATGTGTCTAGATAGTAAATAAGCATGACTCAAGGATTAAGTATCATGATGGCTAGTAACTGAAGTTACCTCCGGCCAATGCTTAAACAAATTACTAAACACGAGCGAAAAAAAATATTTAAGTGAGGGTACCAAAATAATCATTGGAATTTCTATTTTTATAACAAAATTTATTGACCAAAAATGCCGATGTTTACATATGAAGAATATAATTATAGATACTACAAAAGTGTTGTGTGTCTTTATTCCGCAACCTCGCGTCAAAGACTCTCTAAAAGCTATTTCTAAATTACATTATTTCTTGAAAATTGGTAAACAATTATAAGCACATGGCAGAGTGATAAATATTGTACTGAGAACATGAGGGTATAAAATCACCATGGATAATTATTGGGTAAATCAAGCTTGATATTAAAATACAGAGATCATTTGACATATAATATAGAAATCATATAAACAAAATATTATAACTACGGTACAGAACAAAACAGAATGAACGTATGGACTCAAGAGGTGGCTCGTACGAACTCCAGAGGTGGCTCCCACCATAGTGTAGCACTTAGTTTCGTATAACACTTTGCTTCACACTGGAAATCATAACCACAATACAGAACATAACAGATGTATGGACTCAAGAGGTGGCTCGTACGAACTCTAGAGGTGACTCCCACAATAATGTAACACTTAGCTCTGTACAACACTTTGCTCCACACCAGAAACCAGAGGATTAGTGGATCCATGACAAACAGAAAGTCACAAAGTGACTAATCAGAGGGTTAATGGTTTATTTAAGTCCCTCAAGGCATGGGACTGCCGTGGTAGTACTTATACAAAATAATTGCTTATAAAATTATTGTCAAATAATTAATAAAATTTAAACAAATATATCAATGAGTTTCATTTTAAGTAAATAGAGTGCAAAAAATAATCAACGAAATTGAAATATCAATATAATTTATAAAATATAAATTGTGTAAAATAAATTATGAAAAAAACATATATAACATATATTATGGTGACTTAAAGTATAATATAACTCACTTTAAATTTAATTCTAACTTTTATCTTTAGTTCCCTGTAACTTACTAAATACTTCAAATTAAACTCAAAATTTTCTATATAAAAAGACACTAGACAACAGAGTGAGAATAAGAGAGTTAGGAAGATGAGGATGCACCTAGATTTCTTAACCTGATTTTATTATTATCAATCAATGGTTAGATTTAGTTTACTTTTAGATCTAATGGTCCAAAATTATTTATGTATGATACATGAAAACCACATTCATGTATCATAGAAAAATCCTATATATATATAGTGAAGGTGGCGTGCAGAGCAAAACGGTTTGGGACGCATGTAAGTTGTTGTATAGAAGCCTTTGTTTGGGTAGTAGGTTGGTTTTTTGGCTTGTTGGCTTTTTTGATTATTTTAATCTGGGGCTAAAAAGTCTGATTTTGGGTTGTAGGTTGGTTTTTTGGCTTGTTGACTTTTTTGATTATTTTAGTCTGGAATTAAAAAGTCTGGTTTTAGAAAGACTTTTTGATTTTTTTGACTTTTTGATTTTTTTGTGAGGTGGCTTCATGTTAAATTACAAAACTGCCCTTCTACTATTTTTTGTAGAATAGACCTTATTGCCTCTTTTGTCCTCCACGTCAGATTAGCCATGAATGGACTGATTTTTATTTATTTTTTATTTTTTTATTTTTTGTAAATGGTTTTTTCAAGGGGTTTTTTATTTTGATTTTAATTTTAATTTTAATTTTAAATTTTTTTTTTCATTTTCTGTAAAATGACAAAAAGTGAGGTTTTATTTTATTATCCTGTATATTTTAATTAATTAATTTTTTTTTGCAAATGGTTTTTTCATGTGTTTTGTATTTTAATTTTAATTTTTTTAATAATAATAATAATAAAACATTCGTGTATTAATTTACTACTATCATATGGTAAACTAAAAATTAAAAAACTTATAAAGAGAAATGTATTAAAAATTTAAATATTCAAAAAATTATTTTAACAAAAAAATTTAAATAATTTAAAATGTTAATATTTTAAATTTAAAAACAATTCTACACTCAAATCGTAACCAAACACATAAAATAAAACTCAAGTAATAAATTATTTTTAAAACTCATAACTAAACACATAACTTGAAACTCCATACTACTTTCACAACTCTACTCTCAAATCATAACCAAATACATAACAAAAAAATTCAAATATTTAAAACTATTTTTATAAAATAGAGTTTGAATTTATTTTTATAAAATATTTTAACAAAAAAAAATGTTTTTAATTTTTGTTTTTTCAACTTTCTTTGTTTTTTCTAGGAAAATGTGCTTTTTGGGATTTTTTTTTTTTTTGCCACCGCCGCATGCCCCTCTTTCATGAGGGATAGTTTTGTAAATTTCCCTTAGCGTTTCTTCTTGCCAAGCAACAGTGGCTTTTTTGTCCTTTAGTGGCTAAATAAGCCTCTTTTGTCATTTAGTGGCTAATTTAGCCTCCACCAACCTTCCCAAACGATGCCAATGTATTTTGGTTTAAGAAAAATATATAAAAAAATATAATAAAAATATCTTTATACTTAGAAAATAATATCGAATAATAATATAAAGTTAAAATTATTTTTTTGAAATCATTTATAAGAAAATAATAATAAAATTTAAGGGACAACTTAAATTTTCGGGTTGTTACAAAATATTTGTGAAAAAATATTTTAAAAAATCAATAAATACACAAAAATACGAAAAATGTACTTAATTTTTATTTTTAATTTTTTTTATATTTTTGGTATTTAATGAATATTTTATTAATTATTTTCACAAATATTATACTTTTTAAGTGTATTTATGTTAGGTGTGTCTAAACATTAAAAAACTACTTAAAATATTTATAAAAAAAAGTTAGCGAAAAAAAAATACAAAAAACGAAAAAGTAAAATTTTCTAAAAAGTAAATTCTGAAAATGGAAACAAAACACAGTGATTATTTTTTCCATCAAAATTGATGAAAAGAAAAAAAAATTACGATAAGAATGAAAGTTGTTCTAAAAGTTGATAGCAATTTAATAAAAAAGTTAAAGTAATTCATATCAAATCAAATTTTTTAACAAATTTAAAATTAAATTAGATAAAAAAAATTTAAAAAAAAAATTAAAGGTTGGAAATCTTCTTATTTTTAAAGATTAGAAATCCGTGTGCGTAATATATTCATATTGTATTTTGAATTATGAAATTGAAATCAAAAGAAATGTAACTTCAATTATTGGATTAATAATATAAACATTATATCAATTATTATTAAATATTACTTCACTTCACATTTAATAATAAAATTGTATATTTGTCTTAATTATCACTTTTAAATTTGTATATTTTCATAACAAGAAGAAGTATGTTATAACTTATTTAACATCATTTAATCAAGTTTGTATTTTTTTAATATGAATTTTCAAAATTGCACGAAATAGATTTATATTTTAATTTTTTTAAACTAATAATTTAAAAAGTTATAAACATAAAAGTTAACTTATAAATTTAATGTATACCACAAGATAAAATATTAAATTATTTCAAGAAAATTATCATGATTTTTTTTATTTTTAATTTATAAAGTCTCATGCATAGTATGAGTTACCACTAATTAAATATAATGATAATATTATGTGACAATATTATTCATTAATAAAAATTTACACAATGCGTGAGTATAAAATATATGATTAAAGTTTATAAAAGAAAGTAAATTGTTCACCTAATTTTATTTCTTATAATTTTTTATTATTAGGTATATTACGAAAAATAATGCACTCGTAATATTTGTTTGGCAAGGTTGTAATGTACCTAGTAGGTATTTGGATTAACCTAAAAAAGTCAAAAAGTCATTACAAAAACAAAAAAGTTTATATTATTTACAATTTTTTTGACAGGAAAACAACAACACTAGTCAGAGGCAAAAACGACTAAAATGCTCATTTTTTGTCCAGTCCTCGCAGAATGGGGGAATAAATTATAGCTAGGGCATAGAACTACGCACTTCACATTCTCACCTCGGCATCTCCTCTTGTTCTCCATATACATGCGTACACAGTCGTCATTGAAGGCGCGATAATTTGTGACGCACACACCGCCGACTGCCAGAGCTCTGCCACAGCCTCTCCCTTACAGGATCACCAAAGTCGTCCTAACACACAATTGTCTGTCACGCTCACACCAAAGCTTCGCCACCACCTCTCCCTCACAGCATCACCAGTACCAGACACGAAGGACCAATCGGCGTCCAAATCTGCACCACCGCTGAACAGATCTTCACCATTTCAGCCCCCCCTCCCCCCAAAGTAGAAGGTAACAGCTTCGTTTGTGACTATTTTTTTCCCCATGTACAAAATCCGTAACAAATCCTCCTTTTGTTAACATTGTTTATCTTTTTTTTGCCTTACATACTTCGGATTGGCATATGAATTTGTGTTTGCAATTATCTGGGTTTGCTAACCATTTGGCAAAGTTGTTATTGTGTTTGTGTTCATTTCTATCCTCTTTGCCGTTTTTTGTTCGATCCTGTGGTCAAATTTCTGACCTCTATTTTTATTTCTCTCATATTTTTCCCTAAAATTTGTGGCCTTTGTTTTCGTGAATTTTTTATTAATTTTTACTAAAATTGGTAATTGCGACACAGAATTGTTCTACTCCTCAGCTATTATAACAATCCTTGTTATTTTGAAGTATGAAATTACCTACACTTTCAAGTACAAACTGTAAAAGGTCACAACTGCCTCACCTTAAAGTGTAAACGGTATGACAAATTTCTCTTCAATTGGAAATGAATTTTGTGAACAAGTGTATCCAGACACTTGTAAAAGAGGAGGGGGGGGGAAATAATATGACAATTTTTTTGTGTGCAAAATAATTAGACTGACTGTTTATTAAAAGGAATTTTTTTTTTAATGTGTTTTCATGTTTTGCAAAAAACTTTTCACCCTAAATAATACCCAAAAACAGTTGTTCAAATTAATGTTTAAGAATTATTATATTATATTTATGCATTCTTGTTTTTGCTAATATGTACATGAGTCCCATTTGTGGTAGTAAAAAATCTAAACTGTTGGCCACTAAAAACAACAACATTTGATTACTTATGAAATTAATCACACACACACACTATACAATCTAATCAAATTATTGGCGGCACTTGAAACTCTTTGTCTGAAAATTCCCAATATTGCAGGAGTAAGGTATTATAAAGAAATAAAGTACATTAACAAATTAATCTCACACACATGAGGGAAACCATTGTCATTTTCTTCTGAAATGCATGCAAATTGGACATAAAAATCACGAAACATATGATATTGCAATAATCAACAGATTAATGAAATGTGATGCAACTACAAGGTTGGTATGAGGGGATGCGCGAATGCATGGTTTCCCAAATAGTTGCACACATACACTACGTCCACACAAGGCAAATTTAATATATAAGAGAACTTGTAAACCATGTCCATGTTGTCATTTCATTGCTTTCATCTATGGTTGTTCCCAAAACAAACGATGGTTTCATTTGTTTCCTTTGCCACGTCTGCGCATATAGCGTTGTTCTGTACCTAGGGCTTTGAGATGTGTGTTGTGAAGATTTCAAGATCTTTAAGAAATCTAGGTCATGCCTACTACCAATGCCCTTGTGCAGTGGTGAGTATTCACATGCACAAGTCCATTTACATGTTTCTAGAACTACACTAATACATGTGTCTATTCAGTCATGTCGTTCTTGGATTGGCTGATGTGACGAATTTGGCCAAACATCCGTGCCTGACACTTAACAATCATTTAAGGACATAGTTTTCCAGTTAAGGGCTGACATCATCAACCTGTAACACTCTTTTGCATCTCCTACAAATTGTTACGTTCGTCTATTCTATTTTCGTTGTTATTTTGTTATTTTGTACTTGATTCGATTCGATTCGTAGGTTGTATGTATTTGCCATGTTATACTTTTCATGTTTTCTGACTAGTACAATGTGTAGTATGCTAGTTTCATATTGACAATGCAATCTTCGCTTTATTCGCTTTGTTATTATTTGCTTCTCCTTCATGTTCTTTAATTCTGATTGTGCATGTTACATTTTACATTATATGATGCATGTATGCCACAATTATTGCTCCAATGTTATAGCCACATGGATCAATCCCGAACGTTGTCAATACTGTCTAAAAATTTGCATAAGCAGTGCAGTAGTCAGTCGCACCCATAGTTCGCATATGTGCACAAAGCAATTTGGGACTCGGACGGAGTTAGGCTGTGAAGGAGTTGGAATCCGGTTACAAGGAATGTGTCCATACGATGACAATGCATGGCTATAGGGTTGTGTCCAAGGCTGTCCAGGACCGTACAGGTAGGTTCCATAGGGTGAAGCAACTCCAAAACAAGTACAACTTGCTGAAAAAAGATTGGCAGTCATGCACACGCCTTATGGACACAAGGCACGTCCCAACCGACATAAGTTACAACGAAGAAACTTGGTTGATACAAGCATCAGGTGGGTCAAATATGAGAAGGTAATGTTTCCAAGTCTTGTTTTTTCCCTAGAAACACAATTCCATGTCAAACTATCTACACGTTAGGTTCAATCATGCACTATAATTGTTTTTTTTCTTACAAGTGTGACTAGAAATTTCTATGAAGCACAATGACTAAACGGACTACCAAAAAAAAAAAAAAACAAAAACATCGCCTGTCAATTGTAGCTTTAATTATATGTTTTTGCCATTGTAATATGAGTATAATTTGTAAGGAGTACATTATGGGTATAATTTGTCTATTTTGGGGCATAATTTGTCATATGGGTATAATTTGTTTGAAGCTACAAAAACATAGCTTGACCAAAAAAACAAAAAAAAAAAACTTCAGAATTTGAGTCTTCTAACAAACAAACCCTCAGTTTGAGCCTTCAGCTTAGTCATATGAGTATTAATTTGTCATAGCCTGAATTAGCTTTAGGAGTATGGGTATAATTTATCATATAATTAAATAGGACGCTAACCATGAGAATATCAACAATATTATATATTTAGAACAATAATTAATATTCTATGTTGTGTGATTCATATCCCATTAGTAACGTATATCTATATATCAGGTAAGATATGCTGTACATAACTATAATCAGAGTGGGTGGAGAAGAGGAAAAATAGAGATGTGCTTGATCATTTGATGTTGCTGCTGCTGTATGGCTGTTGCCTTTTATCGTGCATTGCTAGTTGGGGTCCCCATTTGTTGTAGTGTGTAGGTTTGTTGTTTGTTGATTATTTTGAGGCTTGTTGTTTGGTTTTTTCCTCTGTTGTGTCGGTCTCTCATCAACTCTTTTAGCTTGAGTTAATATAGGATTAAGTGATTTTCTTGATGTCAATCTAATTGGGATTATAAAACTTTACTATGATACTTTTTGCTCTTATCCCTTTGAGAAATGTTACAGATCATGAAAATTTTGTCATGAAAAGAATCATGAAAAATTTGTGACCCTTAGATTACCTTGATTAGTGTGTGGTGCTTTATTGTAAGTATAATTCAAAGGTCACAAATTTTTCATGACTATTTTCATAAAAGATTTTTCATGATATCTAGCATTGCTGTATCCCTTTTATTGATGTAATTTCATATATAATATGTGTTGATTTCATTAATAAAGTCTGTTTTTTTCTAATAAAAAAAAAATCATATCACACAATAACTTTTAAGATAAGATTCAAAGTACATTTTCATGATTGACAGTATTTTTGTGAGACCACAAGGCACAAAATCAACTCCAAGGATGTCCTATTACTGGAAATGAGAGCATACTTAACATTTTATGGATTTTTTTATTTTTTTTTAGGAGCGTTTCATCAAATTTGTTAAATTTTTAGCTACATTTTGACTAAAAATATACTTTTCTATTATTTTAGCTAGTCATTTTTACAAATACATTATACAACAATTTTTTTTCTCTATTCTATTTCTTTATATTATTATTATTATTATTATTATTATTTTTATTATACAACAATTCCATGCACCACACCATTGAATAATTAACAGCAACGTAAATAAATCATGCAGCCTGAAATTTTTTTGTTTCTGTTGCCATCAACCCTGTCCTTTCCTTTCATTTTCATCCCGCTTGTAAAGCCTGTCTTTGGTGCCTCACGAACAAGAAAAATCCATTTCATAAGCAATCTGCAATGGCAATCTTAACCTACCAAGAAGCAATTTGCAATGAACACACTTTGGCTCTATAATTTTACAGTAATAATGGTAATAGGATTAATAGTAGTGTTGACCATTTCAAGTTTCTCTTCTGCATGCTGCTTAACTACAATATAACAATATTTGATATAGCCATTCATATTTTCCTAAAGCAATTATTATTTACTTCCATGTGTGTAATTTTTTTTTTCCAAATTGACAAGAATGCTATGAAGTTCAAAACGAAGACGTTGGAGCACGTGGAACTTATGTGAAGGGTGTACGAAGGTGCCACAGCAATGGGAAATTTTGCTTGGACACTCGACACTAATTTCAACCCTGTCGCAACGAAAGACGTGCCATCCCCTATGGATGCAGAAGATTGCGATGACAACAGTGAGCTGCCACCTTTCTAGCTTGCCACCCACAGTGAGCACACAGTTGATGACTGTGCCGTATCTATGGAACAAACTTCAACGGTTGAACTGATGAAACGAAAATTCGGAGGTAGCACTCAAGGGCCGGAAAAAAAGGGCAGAGCGAGGGAGCTTCGAAGTTTGCGAGTAACATAGAAAACCTTGCGTTGTCAATTAAATCACAACAACGCGAGGTCCAAGTGCATCATGATTACCCACATTCGACGCCGGAGGTGATTGGCAAGTGCCTAGCAAGGTGGTACTCCCTGAACGGTCTTGGCCCGGATGACCTGCTCATTGATTTTGCAGTTTCCCTAATGGACAACCCGGCAAATCAAGCCATCATGTTGCAGCTTCCCACGGATGATGCGGTAATTCGTTGGCTTCGAATCAAGCAGTCCCATATTTTCGGGGGCTCATGCTGCCCAACGTATGGATCCGGAATGGGGGGCTAGTGTTGAGGAGTTGTTCCACCTCATAGTTCCTGCATTTTACAAAAACTGTTCCAGAATGTATGCTGAATTTTTTTATTACTCTTTTTTTCCCCTCCCTATCGTGCTTGTGTTGGCAAATAATTATGTGTTGTTATTGGATTTCTGTTATATTTTAATAGTATGCATGTTACTGTTTGAACTTTGTTTGCAACATTTATTCATAGACCATATTTCTCCATGTAGGGACGAGATTCATATGTGGACCATATTTGTTGTAGACTACACAATATTTTTTTTGTAACAAACCATGTAAAACACCAATCAGTACGTGACTAAGCAAATTTTTTTTTTTTAAACATAGCATGGCATAAAACTGAATACCAATTATTGTTCTCACTCTGTGATTTAAATAGCGTGTAAAAAAGCACAATCATGCGTTGGACTCAATTTTTGAAAAAACTACTATCAAATATTAGAGTTGGATCAAATCAGTTTAAACACAATTTTTAAAATGGTTTAGATGAACTACACTATTTCTGAATCTTTTTTTAAATTTTGTTTGAACTGAAAACAAAATAGGATTTTTTTTTTCCATTTGGAGTGCTGTGTAACTTCTGTTCGAAAATAGTCTGGTTTTGTTTTTTGTTCAAAATAGTTTCTGAATTTAATATTTGCAACATAATTGCCAATACAAATAGTTTCCAAAATAATGCTGAGTATTTAATAATTTTTGAAAAATATTTTTACAAAACAATGATGAGTATTTTTATGTTTTTTTAAAATCAATTTCGATAAAATTTTCAAAATATAATGATGAGTATTTATTTTATGAAAATTTAAAGTAAACAAAATATTACTATATTGTACAAAAATATTACATTTTGTGGTACAAAAAGTTATATCATTTCATAATTCATGTATAATTTTTATTTTCATACTAGTACAAAAAATATTATATTGAGAAATCAAAAAATTGGCAAGGCAACCCACGTGGGGCAGCCACTTTTGTCCTTACCCATCTCTTTCTTCACATTAAAAGAATCTTCGATTTTGCGTGTATTTGATTTAAACAAAATGTTTTAAAATTGATCACAAACATAAACTAAAAAATATGTTTGTTCAGGTTTAAAATATTCATATTTATTTTTTATTATTTTATGACAATGGGATCACACACATTATAATTGAAAAAAAAATAATTAAAAAAATTAATTGAAAAAAAAAGTTAATTGACAAAAATAAATTGAAAAAAAAAATTGTTAGTAAAATTTTTAAATTTGTGTTTAAAAACCAATGTAAACTCATTTTTTGAGCTTATGTTTTTTCCTCAAATTTATAAATTGCGACAACCATTTACAAACTAAAAAAATTATCAAATAAGTTTTATGATAATTTTTTTAATTTTTTGTAAATATAAATTGAAAACTGAAAACTGAAAACAAAATGGTTACCAAATAGAGCCTTAATAATTGTCGAAATAGTTTTTTCAAAATAGAGTACTATGTTTTTCAAAATCATTTTCGATAAAAATTATAAAACATAATGATGAGTATTTATTTTATGAAAATTCGTTGACTGATTAGTGTTCAACTCAATTTGTGGGGTGTACCATATAGTCAAAAAAATTATATATGATTGTATTGAATGAAAATGTTTATATTTCAAAGTGAACAAAATATTATTGTAGTGTATAAAAATATTATATTTTGTGGTAAGAAAAATTATATCATTTCAGAAAAATGTAAAATATTTTTTCATATTAGTAAAACAAATTTATTGTATTATGCACTTTATTGAAATCCTTGGCAAGGCAGCCTACATGGGGCTGCCATGTTATTGTCCTTGCCTATCTTTTCCTTCACATTGGTTTTAAAATTCAATTTTGCTTGCAAGATTGGCAGAGCCCTTCTCTCTCTCTCTCTCTCTCTCTCTCTCTCTTCCTCCATTGTTGGTCACCCTTTTAGCTTCGTATACGTAACATTGCGGATAAAGCCGGTCCTAGTAACATCTACAGAAATGCACCGTTAAAGGAAACAATCGATGAAATTGTGCGGGAAATGGTTGTAGAAACTAATCACAACTTGGTAGAAGCGTGGAACATTGCGGCAATGTATTATTACAACAATTACTACCAAGTCTTGCGAAATACATCAATCTTGTCGGGACGATTATAGATGTACGAGTTGTTTAATGGCCAGCAAGTCCAATTTGAAGATGCAGTCAGTATGTCTCAACCAGTGTTCTTGAAGTTGTGTGATGCTCTACACAATTTTGGGTTGACAGCACCGTAGTGGGAGCATGGGGTGCCGCTCGAAGAAAATGTAGCAATTTTCATTTCTGTTTTGTAGGGAATTTCACGGAGGAATTTGCAAGAACGGTTCCAACACTCAAAGGAGACATTGTCATGGCATTTCCATGAGGTTTTGCAAGTTATGATACCATCTATGTCAATTCAGAGTAGGACCCGATCAAGTCCAACATGGGGGCCATCCACATTTACGCTCTAAACGGCAGTACCGGCCATTCAAGGTAATGCCATGTAAAAAAATTTATGCGACAAAGTCATTCATAACATATGCAATAAGAAGTTACATTTTGCAGTTTTTACTTGTTTAGGACTGCATTGGGACACTAGATGACACTCACGTTATCGCCCGTGTCTCCAATGAATATGCCTCCTCACACTACGGTTGGAAAGGTGTGCCAATGCAAAATGTTATTGTCTTTTGTGACTTTGATTTGTGCTTCATGTTTGTGTCTGCTAGTTAGGACGGGAGCATGCACGACAACAGGGTGTTGCACTATATTACAACCAAGCCTAAACATCGATTCCCACACCCTCACACTTGGACACAAATTTCCGCTTGACAATGCACTTGACAAGAGATAAAAAATTAATCACATAGGTGATGGTAACAAAATGTTTTTGGTTCTATAAATACCAGATTATATCGATTTTCAAATAAGAATTAAAAAAATGTAGGAGTACGTCCTAACAAAAAAACAAGTTGGGGATATACAAGTACGAACAATACATGTTTTTTTTACTGGTTCAACATATGATTTGAAGTTTGAAATTGCGACCAATTTAAAGTGAAAAAGTCATTATACGATTTAAAAAAATTACCATTTCATATTTATCAGTTATATTGTTCTACATGTGTAGGAAAATACTACTTGGTCGATAGCGGGTACAACAACAAGACAGGATATTTAGCCCCGCACAAAGGGTATTGATATCATCAAAATGCCTATCACAACCGAATACCACAAAACGTGTTTGAACGGTTCAACAAGGCACATTCGTCCTTGTGTAGTTGTATCGAGCGAACATTTGGTGCTTGGAAGTCGAGGTGGGGGCCTTTGCCGAATGTGCCGAAGATAAATTTTTTTGATCAAGTGCCCTTTGTATGTGCGTCGATGGCTTTACATAACTTTATACGCCGGAATAGTCAATTTGATACGATCATGCCAGAAATCCCAGACGACGATAAGTACGTTGCGCCGTAAATGCCCGACCATCCCGAATACACCTAGGTTGGTGATATCATAGAGTCAGGGGACTCAAATTCCCATATGGCAACTATTAAAGCGAATATTACATATGCACTGTGACAGCAAGGGCACGTTTAAGGCCGATGCATTTGTTGCTGTGGCGGGTCTTATATTCGTTGTATGTTGTGTAACACTGATGTATGTTGTTGAAAGTGATTCTATTATTATATCATTAATTATAATGAAATAATTTGTTGTACCAAATTTGCAACAACTAAAAAAATATTGCAATAACCAACACCATTCAATTTTGTATACACGTTACATTTCTTACATAAACACACGTTACATTTCTTACATAATCAAAATAATTAAAAAAAAATAAAACTTACAAAAAATAATACATTGTAATTGTTTTTTTAAATTTGTTACATAATCAAAAAAATTAGAAAAAAAAATTTAAAATAAAATATTTGCACAAGCAGGTGAAAAGAAAAAAAAAACCAAATATTTTGCCACAAATTGAAGTGAACAAGTATAACTTAGACATCACGTGTGAATAGGAAACATGTACAAAAAAATAAATAAATAAAATAAAATTTTAAACTTTGTGCATATATATCTTCTCAGGTCAAGCCGTTCCACATTGAAAAACCAAGCCGTATTGGCCATCACGTGAGGCACTGTCGATACGCACAGGGGCATGGGGGTAATACAGTAATTTACATATTTATTACAATATTATAATGCACATTTTTTTGTAAAAAATTAAAAAGTTATTCCAAACACTCAACTTTTTTTTCTTAATTTTTTTTAACCAAAGAATTAAAAAGTACACTTATGTAAATCATTCCAAGCAACCTCCTAATCACATATAAGGGCACCTTTCACATCACCAAGAAACACAGAGGGAAGTCTAAAAAATGGAAAATTTTGCAAATTAGTAGTATTTTTATAAAATATTTGCAAATTTATGGAAAAATTATAATTAATTATTAAAATTGATAAATTTTTCATTGATTTGTATTTTTTTATTTTTTTTCTAAACTTGTACTAAAGTGCAATTTTTCCTAAAATTTTTGACCCGTAATAATAATACATGCTTTGATTACTGATGGTTGAATTTGGAATTTGGAATTTGGAATTTGGACTTTTTTTTTTTTTAAGATGGGAGACTTTGGACCTGTGCAGCTATTTTTACAGTGTAAGATTATCGATTTAAATTTTATGAAAAAGAATTTGATATCATATAAGAGGTTTTTTTCGCACTTATTATGGGAATATATGCAGTTGTTCATTTTATTTTATTTTATTTTTTAAGTTTAGACTAGTTCTTGTGGTGATTTCAGCTATTGTTGGACTGTTACAATTTAGTTGTCCAATTTGATTTATGTTAGAAAAATTTTAGAGATTTTAAAAGTTTACCAAATTTTCTATCAAATGTTTTACATGAGTGTGAGACTTTGGTAAAAAATTTGATAAATTTTTTGAGATTTCTAGCATTACTTTTTAGGGGAATTTTTTTTATGGTCCTTAATAATAATAATTTAGAGGATAAAGGACACCCAAAAAAATAGTGATGCATTAGGTCCCTGAACAACTTGGCGTGCATTTTTAATTATTTTGTCGACCAAAATACCCTTGCCAAAATCAACACAGAAACGAAACTCATTCCGACGTCTTAGTTCCATTCCAAGCATCCAGCATCTTCATGAACAGGAGAACAGCAGAATTAGGGTTTCAACATCATCTTCACCATCGACATTAGAGTTTCGTTATCTTCTACAAAAATCATTCCCATTCATTCCTTACAAATTTCTCTGACCTTCATTAGAGCTTCGTTTTCACTGCTCATCGTCATCTTAGTTTATCTTCGTCACGTCGTATCTTCATCTCAGGCCATATCAGCTCGTCATTCAAGTTTCATCCTAACTCTTGTAAGTTTTATACAATACAACTAGATTTTCTCTGGAAACATAGTTAATAGTATTTTATATTAACCTTCCATAAATTAAGGTTTCAATTTCGTAATAAAAAGCTACCTGAATTTGGAAAAAGTTATTTCTGTGTATTTTGAACTTATTCTTGAACATGTTTGTGTGATTTTATCTGTAAATTTCTCTCGCATTTGAATTTTTCTGATTTTTGCTTGATGTATGTTTCTTCTTTCAATTTTCTCTAGCATGTTTATTTTGAAAAAAGTAATTTTCTGTGTTTTTATCTTATTCTTGAACATGTTTCTATAATTTTGTCTATAAATTTTCCTGCTTTGTAAATTACTCTATAATATGTATTTTTAATTGGAATGTCTATCTTTCTCTAGAATGTCTATTACTCTCTTACCTCTGTCTAAGTTTCTCTGATATTTATAATTTTCTCTGACCACATCACATCACTTTCCTCCCTTGTGTGTCTCTATCATGTTTAATTTTCTCTAAAATTTTAATATTATGGACTGGAATGAATGTTTCTTCTTTGAATTTTTTTTGACATGTGTATTTTGAGAAAAAGTTATTTCTCTGTATTTTGATCTTATTCTTGAACATGTTTATGTGATTTTGTCTATGAATTTTTCTGTTTTGTAAATTTCTCTGGAATATGTATTTTTCTCTGGAATGTCTATTACTCTCTTGCCTGTCTAAGTTTCTCTGGTAGTTATAATTTTCTCTGATCACATCACACCACTTTCCTCCCTTGTGTGTCTCTATCATGGTTAATTTTCTCTTGTTGTGTATGTAAATTTCTCTGGAATTTTAATATTATAAATTGAAATTTTCTCTGGAATGGAAATTTCCTCAAGAATGTGTAATTTTCTCCGGAATGTGTATTTTTCTCTAGTATGTTTATTTTGTTCAATTCTTGATTTCAATGTAGTGTAATTTTTAGTGGCATGTTTACATTACTTTGTTTATTTTATCTTGCTAATTGTAGAATAGAAATTTTCTTTGGCTTACCATGTTTACTTTTTTCTGTCATTCATTTTCTTTGGTATGTTTACTTCTATATGTAATTTTAACAATTATTGAAAATTTCTCTTCCATGTTTTATGATGCTTTGTTGATTTTCTCTGACATTTAATTTTTAATGTCCAATTTTCTCTGGCATGTCCAATTTTCTGTAATTTTCCCTTATCTGTAATTTTCTCTGACATCTCCAATTTTCTCCCTTATCTGTAATTTTCTCTGACATGTCTAATTTTCGCTAGCATGTTCAATTTTCTCTGGGATTTAATGTTGACATATTTATGTTTTAATCATTGTCTAGAAATGGCAAAACGTAAAAGCAACGAAACACCGGAAACACCAAGCAAAAAATAGAAACTCTCTCAGTCTTCTTATGGGCTAAGATAAAAAACCAGCAGCAAAACACTAGAAACACCAAGCAAGAAAGAACAACTCTCTCAGTGTTCTTATGATCTAAGATCAAAAATCAGCAGCAAAACACCACAAACTCCTTGCCAAAACACACAAGTCCAAGGTGATGAAGCAACTAGCATCTAGATGAGTACTCCAACTTCAAAAGACTCAAGCTCAAGGGGGAAAAAACTTGTTAAACTCCATAGAAAGAGAGCTCACTACAGCATTCAATTCCGATCCAACCTCTCATCTGTTGTCTCCTTTTTTCAAACACTTAAATTCAATTCAAAACAACTTGTAGAGCTTCAAAAGATCCCATTTTGGTATTTGATCCAAGCTCTAACCACTAGAAGGATGGATCCAAAGAAATCTAAGAAATCCAATGATGATGTAGTTGCCATAATCCAATGTTACAATGAAAAAACAAAAATATTCACAATTGGTAAGAAGAACCTGACCTTTACAACAAATGACATGATCTTGATTTTTGGTTTGGAAGGAGGTAAAGGAGCCATGTCATTAAGATACTCTAAAAAGTCAAAATCTGTATTTCTAAGGAGAAGATTCCAAAAGGACACAAGGTTTATTGGTCCTGTTCTTAAAAATGCCTTGGTCAAAGCAATGAAAGGCAAGCAACCAACTGACTTCAAAGATGTAGCAATCATTGTTACATTGTACTTGTGTCTCACCTTATTTTTTGCAACAAGTGGGAATTCAATAGGGTGGGTTTTTATAAAGTATGTGGAACCTCTTGAATCAATGAAACAGTATGATTGGCCAGAAGCAATCACATCAACATTGATTGATTCTATCATGGCATTGCACAAAACTCCAGAAAAAGTTAAAAGGTGTGTCATTGCATTGCTGGTAAGTATAATATCCATTCAAATTTGCAGTTATCATACTTACAAATTTGTGCGTTTAGAAAATTTTATTTACTTTAATTTTCATCACAGTATTGGCCATGTGAACATGCAACTATCATTGACTCGGAAGACGGTAACACAACTGACTTCCAAGATGTGCCAAGTGGAACCTGCAAACCTTGACGAAACAGCTGCAGAAGACACCAGTCCACTCTCTTTTACCTCGACAGGTTAAATTCTTATCGCTACTGAAATCTCAGTGAAATTTCAAAATTTCTCTGACCACTGCTTTGTTTCCCCCCTTGTGCATTGATTGATTAAGATCAATTTTCTCTGAACTATCAATTTATGTTTTCTTCTTTGGTACCAACTGGTTTATTTCTGCTATTGTAATCAATTTTCTCTGCAATCTAAATTTCTATGCAATCCAATTTTCTCTGACCACAATTGTAACACATTAACTTATATGCCCTGATTGATTTTCTCTAATATCTGAATTTTGTTAGTTGTTTCATAATTTTCTCTGGCCCATAAAATTGTTTCTCCTTGTGTGTAATTTTCTCTGGTCCATAACTTATGTGTCTTGCATCTTTGATAAACACTGTTTATTTCTACCCTTCTAATGAATTTTATCTGGAATCCAAATTTCTCTGACACAATTATAGTCAAACATTAACTTATATGCCTTGATTGATTTTCTCTGATATCTAAATTATGTTGCTTGTTTCATAATTTTCTCTGCCTCATAAAATTAACTCATTGTCTGTCATTTTCTCTGGCCTATACAATTTTCTCTAAAGTTTGTTTCCCATTAGTATCATTTAGATGAATTTTATTTTCCTTATTTGAATTATTTCTCTCAGTGAATTTTATAACATTTTTCTAATGAAATACAGATAGATAACAAGGAGCTAGTCAAAAACCCATCAGAAGAGTTCTGCCTTGGTAAAAAGACGAAGAAAGAATCAAAAAAGGCAATTGTCAAATTCAAGGAGACATTACAAGATTCATCTGAACATCAAGCAATTGTCAAATTCAATGAAGAAGTAGAAGGCAACATAGAAGAATACGATGCCAGCAATGGACAAGAAGATCAAGCAAGCAGTGGAGAAGGAAAAGCCAGAGAACAAAGTGAAGAAATAGAAGCAGAAGACAAAGAACAAAATGAACAGAAAGAAGAAGACAGTGAAGAAGAAGATGAACAGCAAGAAGAAAATAAGGAGGAAAGTGATGAAGAAGAATGTAATGAGTCGATGGACCAACAACGTGATAACATTTGCGGCTCAACAATGCATTAGCCTGAAGAATGTAAGGAATCAAAGGATGCCCAAATTGCTGATCTACGTCAAAGACTAAAGGCACTTTCTCAATCTAAAAAAGAAGAAGAGAGAAATTGGATTGAATTACTTGCTGAAAAGTATATTGCAATAAGAACCTTCACATCACTTAACTCAGAACTTCAAGAAAGAGATAGCACAATCCAAATGAAAGTAAGGATGTTGGAGGTTCAAAAAGAAGACGATACAAAAACAATCCAACAGTTGAGGAATTCAATTTCGGAGCTTGAAATTGAAAATGCTAAATTGCATGAACAAGTTCAAGAACTATCTGTCCAACTAGCAACACAACCATACCGAACACCAACACAACTTCAACCACAAGATTAGTGAAAAATCTTGAGTCACAAAAAGTAATGTCCTTGTGGCAACATAACTCAGAGAAATTTCTATTTATTATAATTTTCTATGTCATTGGTAATTTTCTCTGGAAGTTATATTTCTCTGAACACGTTAGTTTTTGCCGCTTATTTCTATTGATTTCTACTGCTCATTTGATTTTCTCTGTCTATTTTCTTATTCGATTTTTAGGGCTTGTTTGATTTCCACTGTGTATAGTTAGAATGCAAATGGAACAACAACAACCAACCCAACAAGAACAAATGGAACAAAAAGAACAACCGAAACAAAAGACAAAAGTCTATGGTAACTGGAAAATATTGAATCAAATAAATTTACATATTGAAATATCATCTATTACTTCAGAGAAATTTCACTTTTACTGATATTTTCACTATCTACAGTAAAAAAAGATCCGACATCAATGATAACAAATTTAAAGGCAAAAGAAAGGAAGGAAAAAAAGCACGATCCAAAATTTCAGTATCCCAAAATTGCGAAAGTGACTAAAGCTTCAAAACAAGCTGCGAAGCAAACTGAGCAAACCACGAAGGACAAAAAAGTACTTGATGCTGATGCGTACGTCTTGCCTCCACCTACAAACATCAAAAAATCTTGGGTCTTTCCATAAACTCTACCGATTTCAAGATTGTTAAAAGATCATATAAAAGACATCTTGCAGTAGATATCAAATGTGTCTAGACTTGAGTAAGTACAACAAACAAAATTGAAGATAACAAACAACAAATTACAAACTTAGATTGCATTAACAACAATTAAATCCCTTCTTTGTCATATTGTAGGGCTTTAATTTGGACAAGTGAGTTGAATCTCATTACCTTTGAAGACATTGGAAACCTAATAAAACAAAAAGAAATTGCCAACAATATAAGTCTTTCATCAAAATTTCTTTACAATGTTCCATCAGCCTTTATAAACCAATATTACAATTATAAATCATATTTTTCAGGTCATTGATGGTTATGGAGAGATCCTTTTGGCTGACCAAATGAGAGAAAAACAGCAACCAACTTCATTTTTTTCACATCCATGAGCTTAGTATGTTACTACTATTTTATTTGATTTTCTCTGGAATTTACTTACTATTTTCTCTTCTTAAGATACTTCTTGAAGTCAGTTGTGTCACTAGTCTAATTTTCCCTGGCTAGTTGTGTTCATTTAAAATTTCTCTGTGTATATTTCTTAAATTCCTGTCATTTCAACTTTCTCAAAACACAACCATTTTTTGAATTTCACTGACCATATAATTTCATCAAGATGACAGAAAATCAAGCTTTTCGAGTGTCCTTATTTGACAAGCATATTGAAACAGCATGAAGGAACTACATGTTCCTCAATTTCCTAATAAATACTAGAGGTAATGAGAAGTCTACACATGGAAATCACTGGACCTTGCTTGTCCTAGACAAACAAGACAATTTATAGAGGTTTTACAACTCATTGAGGCCAAGAAGGGATGATGCAGAAGACAAATATGTCAAAGATGCAAAACAATTGGTAACAAGTGTAAATTTCTCTGATCCATCATAATCTTTATGTAATGATAATTTTCATAGAATCCCATTGATTTGTCTGTAAATTTCTCTGTTATTTAAAAATTATTTTTTTGCAGCAAGATTATGTGGAGAATTTTTTGAAAGCTTGCCTTGAAATAGAGGCTTAATCACAACTTTCTTTCAAATTGATAAACTCATAAAACACAAGTTACGACTTTGAGTATGTCAACAATGCTCCACAACAAGAAAGTGATTTGTAAGTTTCATACATCTATAAATAAGATAATCTGATTTGCATGTTTCTTAAAACTAACCATACCTATAATTTGTATGCAGTCTGGATTATATTCTCTTTGTCTGCTATATAATGAAACAATATAGCAAGCATGAACCTATCAGCTCCAAATTGTCCACACAAGAGATAAGGTTGATGAGGGTAGAACTCATAGAGAGATTTGTGACTAAAGTTGGCCTCTTATGGACTGAACCAATTGAAATACCTCCAGAAGAAGAACCAAAAATGTAATAGTGAAACTAGTGAAAGGAAGACAATGTACATATCCACACAGAAAAAATTGTTTTACATATATGTATATATCCATACAGTATTAACCATTCAGTTTTTTGTTGATACATTGAAGGAATGATAATACTTGACATATATGTATATATCCTTTCTTGACTAAAATTTTTTTATTTTATTTTATTTCGACTAATGTAAATTTCATACCTATCAATGGTTAAATATATATATATTTTTTATTGTGATTGTCAACACAATCCACACAGAGAAAATTGTCTGCAGAAATTTCTCTGGTATGATATTAGTATAAATTCACAGAGAAATTTAACTTGTATCGTCTCAAGGGGATGCCTATATGATCATGTAATTTGTAACGCTTTGTGTTGGTACAAAACAATCATCAAACTCAACAAAACACAAAGCGCACAGTAATTTTATCTGCCACTGAAAAATTTCACTGGATGAATTTCAAATTTCAAAACACAATGCCCAGATAGTTTTCTTTGATAGTGAAAAATTTCTTCGGATGAAATTGACGGATTCGAATGGTGACAAAAAATAGAATTTCTGAGTTGTGAATTTCTCTGGGTTGAGTGATTTGGAGAGGAGGAATTTCTCTGGCTTTGACAAAAATTTCTGAGTTGAAGTGAGTCCAGAGAAATTCTTCCCTGGTCCAGAGAAATTCTCAATTCAGAGAAATTTCAAAAGAGCTTAATTTTGTTTCTTGGTTGTACTCAGTGCAATAATTTTGTGTATGCTCTGTCTCGTGTGCACATTTCTTGAAATGACTGATATGAAGTTACCAAAAATTCACAGAGAAATTTAACTCATATTGTGCCAAAGAAGGTGCCTATATGATCATGCAATCTCTAATGCACTGTGTTAGTACAAAACAATTATCAAATTCAAAAAACACAATCCATATAGTACTTTTCTCTGCCATTGTCAAATTTATGTAGATGAATTTAAAGCTTCAAAACACAATACACAGAGAATTTTCTCTGCTATAGGAAAATTTCTTTGGATGAATTTGACAGGTATTACAAACTCACTGCCTATAGTATTTATCAACAAACACAATGCACACTTTAACCGATATTGGAAAATTTCTCTGGATGACTTTGATTGATATTATTATATACACTGTCTAAAAAATACATTTCACAAAACAAAATACACAAAGTAATCATCAAATGTATTATTCAATCAATAAAATGTATAATCCTCAACTATTTAACAAAGGTTCCTTACATGTCCTCTTATTATTGTGACCAATACTCTCACAACGACTACACTTAATCACCCTTTTAAACTCTCCAGTAGAAGCAATTCTGTTATTTTTCGGCCTCCCAGCTAGTCTCTTGCTCAATGGAGGTAAAATATGCTACACAAAGGTTTTTCAATAGTTGGAACTGGGCCAATCGAAAACGAGTATGCTTGACGATACATATCAGCATGAAAAAATGGTTCAACAAATGAATTCAAATTATTTCCACTCCTAAAAATTGCAGCAACAGCATGTTGACATGGATACCCATTTATTTCCCATTTTCGACATGAACAAGGTCTCAACCCAAGATCAACCATAACCGAAGGAAAACAATGCACTTCAAAGACATTATCAGATGATAAACTCACATTCCATGTCCTCCCATCCAAAAAAGACTTCTCCAATACACTAGCCATACGAGGACACAGAACTTTATTCCATTTACTAGAGAGCAACCTCCTATCAGACCTCATATTTATGATTTGCAACCGTATCATGTCCACCAAATTTGTTATTAGCAAGTGCCGAGCTTCTCATATCCATGAATTGAATGACTCAGCAACATTTGAATACATCTCACCATAACATTTCCCCGCAAAATATGTATCACTCCAATTTTCATATGGTAAACTTCTCAAGAAAACACTCACAATGTCTCCCCCCTCACTTTTTAATTCATTTAACTTGAAATGAAATGATGCCTTTGTTGGAGCATATGCACATTCTGAAAACTTGGACACAATCGTCTCCCTAACCAAATTTGTGTTTCCACATGATAACTTATCCCTCAAATTTCTCTTTAGATGTTCAAGACAAAATCCATGAAACAGTTAGGGAAAAACCTAGCAATTCCCTCCACAATACCACAATGTCGATTTGATATGAAACTTATCACCCTTTCTGATCCCAATACTCCACATAAATGTACAAGAAACCAACACCAATTGTCTTTATTCTCAGCATCAACAACAGCAAAAGCTACAAGAAAAAATCTACAAAACAAATAGGAACAAACATATTAGATATACACATGCAGAGAAAAATAGAACAATAAACAACCAAAGAAATTTGACACTGCCAACATCTAGAGAAAATTCACTTAGTGCTCAACTCCAGAGAAAATTCACACATTGGCAACATCTAGAGAAAATTGCCTTAGTGACCAACTACAGAGAAAATTCACACAATCATAATATCCAGAGAGAATTCACTTAGTGACCACCTACAGATACAATTCACACAATGACAACATCCAGAGAAAATTCACACACTGACCAAAATCTAGTGAAAATTCTCACAATGGCCA
Organism: Camellia sinensis; assembly: GCF_004153795.1. Taxonomy (NCBI): domain Eukaryota; kingdom Viridiplantae; phylum Streptophyta; class Magnoliopsida; order Ericales; family Theaceae; genus Camellia; species Camellia sinensis. Next base: position 310,087 of record NW_021027701.1, read on the forward strand.
CAACCATAGAAAATCTACATAGTGGCCAAAACCAGAGAAAATTCAAAGTGTCAGAGAAAAATCACATTCACTCAATTTCTACATGTATAAAAAATTCACATATTTAGATAAAATTATATATATTTACAATTACCTTCATTCCCATCTTTCCCTGTTGCAGCAAGCATAACTCATTTGTATCGTCCTTTCAAAAATGTTCCATTAAGAAAAAGCAATGACCGACAATATTTGAAACCAGCAAGGAGTACGGGCTTGCCGGAATATTTATCCAAAAATCAATCACTTTGTTTAGTTTTGAGTTTTTAAAAATAATTTTTAAATTTTTTTGTCTTTCATGCTTAGTCGCCTTTTGTTATTTTTTTTAAATTATATTTTAGTCAATGTTTTTATAATTTTCGATGGACCTAATCTAAATCTTTTTAAAATTTAAAATATTTTGTTAAGGAATTTAAATAATATTTAATAAATACAAAAAAAAGACAAAAATATAATGCCAAATTCCACCCAAAGGTGACTCTGGCATCCTCTCAAGCTGTGTTTGGTTGGGAGATTTAGGAAAGAATTTTGAAAAAAAAGAAAAAGAAAAAGTGTGTGAAATGAAATGAAATATAAGTATATTTTATTTACATTTCACCTACCTTTACTCTTTTTCTTTTTAACTCATTTTCCAAACCTCTCAACTAAACACAACTTTAGAGGATAATGCCAAATTCCACTAGCCTCGGCCCACATTAATCCTAGTAAGTATACTTAAATACCATTAAGTCCACTTGGAGAGATTCCCCTCGGCTTTGTTAACCTCGGTAATGGTCAGTGGTCCACTTGGACTTTGCAGGAAAAGGATGGCAAGTGTAAGAGGAAGCGCGGTCGCGCAAAGCGAGCTTGACTTTAGCTCGGTCATGAAG
>NW_021027701.1:314748-327944 GCF_004153795.1 Camellia sinensis
CACACATGTACACATGAAAATCACATTAGTTTCTTTTTCCTTGTTAACCAATCATTCGATTCACTTACTTTGATTACATTAACGAACATTCAAACAACATAAATTGCAGGTTTTGACAACATTAGAGAACCCAACACGCAAAACGGAGCATCCCGATTTTTCTGGCTTGAGCCGCACGTGCGGCTAGGATCTCCCGCACGTGCGGCACACCTCCCGCACGTGCGGCATTGAGGCCCCGCACGTGCTTTTTTTGCAGTGTTGAAAGCCAAATTTTTGCCATTTTCCCGCACGTGCGGCAGTGACTCCCGCACGTGCAGCTGGGGTTTCCCGCACGTGCGGCCTAGGCCCCGCACGTGCGGCGATTCTGCACCAAAAGTCCGAAAATTCTGCACAATTCCTTCCTCTTGTAGACATGTTTAGGTCCTCAAAATCTAGCTTTAAATTACCAATATATAAGTTCAAAGCATGTAAATACATGTGAACCAAGGTCAAATTACATCTTTCATTTGAGTAAAAACAAATCCAATCATAAATCCACAACTTAAATCTACTCCAATTCACAAGACTCCTACTTGTTCTCACATCTCAATTCATAACATAAAAGTATATCACATCCTTGAATTCAAACAAGTCAATTGAAGACATAGAGTGAGGTCTCTCTTAGGGACTACAAATTGAATCAAACATGCAGGGTAAGGTCATTTTATCCATTTACTTCTCAAACTTACAACATCACAATTCCAACTCTTAGGAATAAGATCATAGAAACATCTTCACATAATTTATGACAAGAAGGGTTATAGATGGACATTAGACAAACATTCACATACCTTAAGCCCAATCTTCACCTTCTTGAGGACTTCTTTCTCTATCCCTTCACTTCTCAAGTCTAAAGTTATGTTATGAGTTCCTTGATTTGTCAAATGGCTAAGGTCACATATATATATATATCCTTATGGAGAGAATGAGACGAAAATCAATCGTTTACACATCCGAAAATTGAAATTTCACAAAAGTGCTTAATATTACCTAAAAATTATGCTGGTTCTAAATATATGATCAATTTTGGCTTATTGAGCCGCTAAGGCCTTCAATTCCTACTTTATCGTTCTAGTAATAACAGATACAGTTCTTTCTTAACAGATACAATTCATTTCATAAGGCATCGCAACATAGTTACTTGAACTTATTCCCTTGGACAATTTCAGTTTAGGCATTTAATAGCACAGAATAAAGGACGAACATATATCACAAGCATATATGAGGGTCGGGTTGTTACAATTTCAGTCCAAAACATGCAAATACATTATATAGCATATGGATGTAAGCAACATGGGACCAATCATTCAAAATCATGGTGCAACTCTTCAAAGTTAATCAACATTCCTTTGTATAATCATGGCTCATGCATTCAAACCTCATATAAGCTCCCTATCTTTAATAATCAAACATGCATGCCAATTTTTGACTTCATTTCTATTTCAAATGATGCAAATGGTGTTCATTCCCATGAAACTCAACAAAAACACGCTTGCATGTATGATCCAACTCTCAATCTTTTATAATTGACATACTGCATGTTAGATTATGCAAATTTATGGCAATTCATAGCAATTCCATGCATGCATGTACATATCTCATCAAAATCAACACAACTCATGTTCTAACTCACCATTTAATCTTCAATTCACAAAATCACAACTCAAACTCATGAGTTAAGGGTTGATTACTCACCTAGGAGCTTTAATCTTCAAAACTTATGCTTAATTTTTGAGTTGGTCTTCAAATCATTCAAGTTCAAGATCAAAACTTCAATTGTCCCCGTCTCTTTCTCTAGCTGACCCTCACTCTCTTTCCTTAGAGCAATTTTCAGCTTTGAGCCCAAAATAGATAAATAAGTATAATAAAGCTCCTTTTATAGCCTCTCACTAATCACATTTGATTAGAGTTAAATAATAACACTTAATTAATCATTCTGAATCTAATTATTTTGATCCAAATCAATTTTCAATTAAATTTCACCGTAGGCTCTAAAAATTACGCCAATCACACTGGCGTAGTCAATTTCGGTTTCTGTGGCCGATAAGGCCTTCAATTTAAATTCCAAAGCAGACAATCAAACAGATATTCGTACGGTGAACAGATAGAAATTCAAAACCACAAATATTCATATACATGGCACTCAAAATCATATCAAACACATAATCATATTCATAACAAAGATTAATTAGCATAATATGTAATTACGAATCAGGGTTATCACATTCATGTTCCTACTATTTCATCTAATCTTCTTTCAGTACAACAGTTAGCGAAAGACAACAATTGCTCTATCATTTTTTATCACTCTTCCTTTGCCATTCAGGACAAAGTTTCTAAGGCTATTCTTCAAAAAGGATATCATGCCAATGGTTTATATCATTTTACTTCACCTCTTGCTTTGTCTTTGCCTCCATCTACTGTTGCTGCATTTTCCACTACTGGTTCATCATCATCTGCTGAAATCTGGCATAAAAGACTAGGCCATCCCTCTTTTTCAAAGCTTCAACCACTTAAGTCTCATTTGTCGATTGTTTTCAATAAAAATGACTTGAGTTGTATTGATTGTTCTGTTTCCAAATGTCATAGACTTCCATTTAAACTTTCAAATTCTACTGTTAATAATCCATTGTCTTTGATTCATAGTGATTTTGGGGTCCATTTCATGGCTCCTCTACTGGTTACAAATATTATGTATTGTTTGTTGATGATTTTAGTCGATTCACATGGATTTATCCTCTTTTTAATAAAAGTGAAGTATTTTCCAAGTTAATGATTTTTAAGGCCTTTGTTGAAAAACAATTTGGTCTTCCTCTTAAAATTTTACGTACAGATGGTAGAGGTGAATTTGTTAACCATTCCATGTTGAACTTCATGAATCTCCATGGCATACATATCAGCACTCTTGTCTACTCCATCTCAGAATGGAGTTGCAAAAAGAAGCATTTGCACATCACTGAAATAGCTATCTCTCTTCTTCATCATTCTTCTTTACCTCTTACCTACTGGTTTGATGCCATAGCTACTGCTACATACCTCATCAATAGACTTCCTAGTGCTTCTCGGCCGAACTGCTCTCTTTTTGAACTTCTTTTTAAAACGAAACCTGACTACACACATCTCAAAGTTTTTGGATGCCTCTGTTTTCCATGGTTGAAGCCATACTCCTCTCATAAATTAGCTCCCAAATCTACTCCTTGCATTTTTCTTGGCTATCATCTGTCTGTTAAAGGGTACCGCTGTCTCAATTCTGCCACAGGTTCTATTTTTCTTTCTAGACATGTTTGAATTCAAGAACATATTTTCCCTTTTGTTGCTTCTTCTACTCAGGCTCCTTCCCCCCCTTCTTTGTCCAGTTTACAAAAATTTTTTTGGCATCCTTCTTCTATTTTTCCCTCTGCTACCTCCCATTCTATTCACAGACCTGCTGCTGTTGCTAAACCTACTGTTTCACAGTCTGTCCCACCTCAGACTGCTGCATTTCAGCCTCCTACTCAGTCCAATTCTGCAGTTAAAGCTGCTGTCCCACAGTCTGTCCCACCTTAGTCTGTTGCATTTCAGCCTCCTGCTCAGTCCAATTTTGCAGCCCCGCCTTCCCCTACTACTCAGAATACCTTTTCTCCTTCAATTGCAATTGGTTTTATCGAAGTTGTTTTACCTCTCCCTCCTCCTCCTTCTACTAATATTCATCCCATGACAACCAGATCCAAAAGCAAGCCTTTTTGTTTGTCTACCTCTCTTTCTTCTCATTCTCTTCCCGTCGATTCTTTCACAGAGCCCACTTCATATACACATGCTCTTTCTTCTCCTGTTTGGTTTCAAGCCATGATGGATAAATACACTGCTTTTTAGCAATAGGGTACTTGGTCTCTTATTCCTCTCCCATCCTCTAAACAATCTATTGGCTGCTAGTGGGTTTTTAAACTCAAATGCAACTCGGATGGCACTATTGCTCGATACAAAGCTCGCCTTGTGGCTAAGGACTTTCTTTAACAGTAGGGTGTGGGTTTTCAGGACACCTTCAGTCCAGTGGCCAAACAACCCACCATTCGTTTTTTACTCTGTCTGGTTTTACATTATCAATGGCCTCTTAAACAATTGGACATTAGCAATGCCTTCTTAAATGGCCAGCTTCAGGAAGAGGTGTAAATGGACCAGCCACCGGGGTTTGTTGATCCACAAAATGCTTCTTTAGTTTGTAAGCTCCACAAGGCTCTATACGGTCTCAAACAAGCTCCTCGGGCTTGGTTCTCCACATTTTCTTCTTTTCTTCTCTCCGAAGAGTTTATTCAAAGCAAGTGTGATTCTTCATTTTTTATCCGCAAATCTTCAACCTCTGTTACTTACATTTTGATATATGTGGGCAACATTCTTTTTACCGGCAATAATCAGTCTTATATTCAAACTTTGTTGGCTCATATGGACCTTGCTTTCTCTATGAAGGAGTTAGGCAATATTTCCTACTTCCTTGGGATTTCGGTTCAACCTACTTCTCATGGTTTCTTCCTCTCTCAGTATACGTATGCTATAGAACTCCTTGTCAAAGCAAGCATGGTTGATTGCAAACCCTGTGCCACACCTATATCTGTCAAACTTCCAAACAAAGCTGCTGATTCTCTGCCATGTGCCCAACCTTTTCTTTATCGTAGAATTGATGGGACCCTTCAATATCTTACAATCACCAGACCCGAGTTGTCCTATGCTATGAATCAAGCCCGTCAATTCATGCACTCTCCCACGGTGGGTCATCTCTCCTTAGTTAAACGCATTCTCAGATATATGAAAGGCACATTGGCCCATTGTCTTCATTTTGCTTCTAGTCATTTTGGTCTACAAGCATATACTGATTCCAATTGGGCTGGGGATCCGGCTGATTGACGTTCTACTTCTAGCTATTGTGTTTACTTGGGCAACAATCTTATTTCATGGTCTTCCAAAAAGCAATCGACAGTATCTTGCTCTTCCACTGAAGCAGAATATCGCTCTTCAGTTCATACTGCAGTAGAGTTAACTTGGCTTCAAATATTGCTTGTTGATTTCTCTATTCCTCACACCTCTCCTCCCATCTTATGGTGTGATTACCTGTCCTCTATATCCTTGTCCACCAATCCAGTGTTTCATAGTAGATCCAAACACATCGAAGTCGATTGCCATTTTGTTTGTGACAAAGTTGTAGCCCACCAACTCATTCTCAAGTATGTTCCCACAACAGACCAGTTGGCTGTCATTTTCACCAAGCCCCTTTCCACTGCTCACTTCTCCTATTTGACTCACAAGCTCATGGTCTCCCATTCGTCCATGTGCTTGACAGGGAATGATAGAGAACGACCATCTGCAGATCATAATCCAGCAGATCCAGCAGATCACAATGCAGTTCATAATCCAGCAGATCACAATGGAGTTGTTTAGTATATGGTGTACTGTGTCACATGTGATTATATGCTATAACAGAATTAGTTAGAGGTGGTTAGTCAGTTAGGTTGTTAGCAATATATCTTGTATCTGATATGTATATATATTATTGTAAGTGAGCAAAGGAAATCAACAAAGTATATTCAATATCAATAATTCTTCAATTTTAACCCCCCCTTCAACAACTTAGCACACTTGTAAATCGAAAAATGAACTTAAATGGAAAAAAGAAGAATAGTAGAGGATGACAGTAAATTTTAAGCTAAGTTCAATGAACCAAACATAGTTTTACTTATTTAAATCTAGCAGTTTAAACATCTTCTCCAAACCTTTAGACTGCTTATTTGCATGTAGTCTTTTGTCCTGAGATTTTAAAGCATTTTTAGTTATTTGCTAATCGCTATCTTTTGCCAAATATATAGATATATATATGCACTTTGATTCAGCAAATACTTTTTTAATAATTTATTTGTTTTTTTAGTTTTTTGTTCAAATTTGTTTTTTGTTTTTTTTTTTGTGTGGTTAAAACGGCAAATGCTTCTGCAATAAATAAATATATAAAAAGATAGAATGGTAATTTAAAAAATATAAATAAAATAAAATTACGTAATTACGATTATTTGAGTAATTTTTTATTTTATTTTTATGAATAGCCTACCTATATAAAAATTTATGACATGATTGAATCAAATAAGTCAAAATGAGCCATAAATGCCTTTGTTTAGTCTACTTCGTGGACTAAAGAGGAGAGATGCCTATTGTCCAGTGATTTCGCCAATCGCCAATCGTCAATCGTCTAATTTGTTTACAATGCTATTACAATAATCAAAATATTCAGTCTCATTTGCTAGCAGGCAATCTTAGTAATTTTTTAATTTTTTAGTTAAAATATGAGATAAAAAAATTAGTATGTTTAGAATAACTTTTTGATTTTTTACGAAAATATAACGCTCTAGGTTTTTACCCCGACCTTTATTGTGTTTTGGACTAGGGTCCCATGATTTTTGTTGTTGTCTAGGTCATGTTTCCTTGTTTTTCTCTTTGTATTTGAGTTTGGGACTTGTTGGGTGAGTTTGGAACAGGTTGGTTGTGAGTTGGTACAAGTGGTTGCTGCCCAGGTTTTGGCTTCTTCGCTCAAGCAAGGCTTTTTGCGCTCGAGCGAGCCTTGGGTATTTGCTTCTCTGCTCGAGCGAGGCTTCTTGCACTCAAGCGAGTCTTGTGTGATGTGTCTCTTCGCTTGAGCGAGGGATCTTGCGCTCAAGCGTGTGTCTGCATCTCTAAAAGACCTGAAGGTTGGTATTCTTCGCTCGAGCAAGGCTTCTTGCACTCAAGTGAGCCCTGTGTTATGTGTTCCTTCACTCGAGCTAGAATTCTTATGCTTGAGCGTGCTTCTGCGTTGTAGACTTGAAGCTTTGCATTGTTCGCTCGAGCGACTCTTCTTGCGCTCGAGCGAGGTTCTTTTGTGTCTGGTCGCTCGAGCGACAACTCCTTCGCTTGAGCGAGCCTCGCATATATCAGTTCGCAGCAGCGATGGTTTACACCATTTTTGACCCTCTTCCTTTTTCAAAACTCTAGATCAACAGCTTCTCTCTCTAAAACACTTCTCCTCTCTACAAATACTCCATGTTCTAGGATCATCCTACCCTACTTCCTTTGTTAAAGAGCTAGAGCATTGCATGGTGTAGACACCCCACGTTTTATCGACCTTAAGACTCAGACGTCATCGATTGAGCGCTCGATGATCGCGCATGTTTGTGCTTGTTTCGAGTTTCCAGAGTTTTCGGCTGAGTGCCACGCCTCCGGGCCTCTGAACTCTTTGTGTTTTGGCTCGGTTTGTGGACCAAGCCTTGTTGGCCTTCCCTGGAGGAAGAGAGAGGTCTGTAGACCACTTTTTGTGGTCGTAGACCACTTTTCTCTTCTGTAGGCTTGTTTCTAGTTTTCAGAGTCTTCGGCCACGCGCCTTTGTCTCGGGACCGCTTAACATTCTCCTTTTGGCCTGGTTTTTGGACCATGCCTTGTTGCCTTGGTCTAGAGGGACACTGAGGTCTTGTAGACCACTTTTCCCTCCCGTAGACCACTTTTGGTGCCCGTAGACTAGTTTTCGAGATTTTCGGTTGCGTGCCTTAACCTGTGGACTCTTGTCTTGCATCCTTTTTGGTTTGTTTTTGGCAGAAACCTTGTTTTCCTTGCTTGGAGGGTGGAATAGGGGTTGTAGACCAGTTTCTCTCCCTGAAAACCACTTTTCCTGCCTGCCAGCCAGTTTTCTGGTCGGCCAACTGGTCCTTGTGGTCTTTGGACCACCAAAAGTGGTCGGCAGCCATGCCACCACCTTGCTTTCTTGGCGCAGACCACCTCTCCCCCTTGCCGACCACTTTTCATTCTTGCAGACCACTTTTACTGGTCGGCCGACCAGTGCAAGTAGCTGGCCGACCACTTTAACTGGTCGACAGCTTCCCTGCAGTTTTCTATAGATATTTTCTTGCCAGTTGTGCCAGCTGTTGGGCACAGAAGGCATCCTCCATACACATGGAGGGATTTCTTGGAGCCTAAAGCTTGTTCAACAAGCTTGTTGCATGTTTTTCTGTATAAGGCAGCCTCCTCCCTCTTGCCTCGGGTTCAGAATTTTCCATTGGAGATAAACATATATCTCTATCTCTATAATTCCTCATTTCTCTCATATTTGTGCTTAAAAGTGCCTTTTATTCACACTTTTGGACACAAACACATAGTGAAACATCACATTCTTGTTGCTGAGGCATCTTGAAGCTGGTTTTGTGTTTTTTGGATTGCTTTTAATCCAAAAAGGTTGCTGGAGTTTCTTCCTTGAAGTTGTTCTACAAGGGTAAGTCTCTAACCCCTTTAAGGCTTTGTTTTGATTAAGCTTTTGGCCCCATTAGCATGATGTTTTAGGCCTAACTTTAAACTACAAAAAGTTATGATTTTTAGTGCTTAACATGTTTGTTTTAGGCTTCTTTGGTGTTGGGGGTGGTCTACTCCCTTGCATGCCTTGTTTGCTAGGCTTTTGAGCCATCACTTTAGGCCTTTGTTTTAGCCTTTGTTTTAGCCTTTGTTTGGCCTCTTCACCACTGGATTCCAGACGAATTTCAGTGGTGGAAATTATGTTTTAGGTCCCAAATAGGATGGGGTCATCCCCTCTTCTTGTGTCTTGTGTGCTTGCCATGTTGGCTCATCAAAGTAGCATGTTCGTCAAGCATATTTTGGCTCTATCTTAGCATGTTTTTGGCCTTATTTTAGTATGGCATACCTCTATTTTGGCTTGGTAGAGTCACCCTTTCCATGCTATTTACACTTGTAGTGTAATCCTTAAAAACTAGCCTTGTGTGCCTCATGTTTTAGCATGTCTTGCTTGCCCATTTTGGCTCTATCTCAGCATCTTTTTGGTGTTGTTTTAGCATGCCTTAGCTCTGTTTTGGCTTGGTTTGGTTACCTCATGCATGCATTCTACACTTGTAGTGCATTTCTATTCACTAGCCTAACATGCATCATGCTTTGGACCATCATTCTAGCATGTTTTTGGCTCCACTCCAACAAAATTTTACTCATGTTTTGCCGTTCTTAAGGTCTGATTTATGTTGTTTTAGTCATGCATGCCTTGCTTCGTATAGCCATAGTGCATTCTAGCTCACTAGCTTTGAGTTTCTAAGCCACTAGCATGCATTACTTAGGCTATTTGCATGATTTGGCATCATTTGATACTAACAAATCACCCGTGCTATGCACGGATTGTTTTTATAATTATCTATATATGTGAATTGTGATTTTTAAATGTCTTTTTTTTTTAAATGTCTTCTTTTTTTTCCTTTTTTTATGTTATATTAAAGTTTAATATTTTGATAATAATCATATGTGTTAGACTTTTCAAGGAATTAAATGTCTTTTTTTTTATTATATTATATTAAAGGTTAATATTTTGATAACAATCATATGTGTTGGACTTTTCAAGAATTTTTTTTTATGCTTGTTCTTAATGCATTAAAGTGTTATTATGAGAGATAATAATCATATGTGTTGGGACTTTTCAAGGAATTCATATGAGTTGGATTTCAAAGAATTTTTTATGCTTGTTATTAATGCATTAAAGTGTTATTATGAGGGTAAGACTTGGGGGTTGAGAGAAGTTAATAAATGCTAAGGTTTTTGATTTAAAATTATCTATATATGTGAATTGCGATTTTTAAATGTCTTTTTTTTTTAAATGTCTTCTTTTTTTCCTTTTTTATATTATATTAAAGTTTAATATTTTGATAATAATCATATGTGTTAGACTTTTCAAGGAATTAAATGTCTTTTTTTTTTATTATATTATATTAAAGTTTAATATTTTGATAATAATCATATGTGTTGGACTTTTAAAGAAATTTTTTTTATGTTTGTTCTTAATGCATTGAAATGTTATTATGAGGGTAAGACTTGGGAGTTGGGAGATGTTAATAAATGCTAAGATTTTTTTTTTTTAAATCAAAAAATTAGAAAATTTAGATTGGGAGATTGGAGCTCCCATAAGGTTTGCTGTTAAAAACCCTCTTTTGCTTAATATATAGTATAGATGTGATTTCAGTGCATGTAGTGTGGTCATGCCCTCACATCTTTCACTCATTCAATGCTTTGGAGGGTTGGTTCTTTATGCTTTAAAAATGAGCCATTGCGTATACCATCTTGCCTAAGCTTTTGGGCTGCCATATCAGTGTGTTTTTGGTTTTGTTTTACCATGATACAACTCTAATTTTTGTTAGTAAAGTCATCTCATGCTTGGTTTTGATAGGTGTAGTGTAATCCTCCTTATTGGCCTTGCATACTCCATGCTTCATGCCTTTCATGCTAGCATGAGTTAGCTCTAGTCCGTGCATGATTTAGCATTATTTTGTCATGCTCTAGGACTGTTTTGGGTTGTCTTGGCCATATGGTTCATGTATTGCATAGCTGTAGTACAATTGGCCTTGCTTGCCTTGAGTTTTGAGACTCCTAGCATGCTTCATTTGTGACATGTGCATGATTTGGCATCATCAACCATGTTATTTTAGAGCATATAGCATTGCCATATTCTCACTTCTTTCACTCTTTGAGTACTTTTAAAGGTTGTGCATTATTGCCTTGTTTGTGGATCAATGCGTATGCATGCACGCCAAGACTTTGAGCTCATATCCCAGCATGTTTTGGTCATTGTTTTGACCTAATTGAGCTCTGTCCATAGCTGGTTCAATCATTCGTGCCATGTATTGCATGCCTTTTGTGTAGTCCCTCTTGGTGGCCTTGTGCCTTAGGCCCTCTTGCATGCTATACTTGTGTTGTTTGAATGATTTGTATCATTTCATACATGATTTCAGAGCATATAGTGTTGTCACACTTCCATGTTTATCACTTCTTAATCATGTTTGAGAGTTGTCCCCTTATGCTTAGTTGATAGGCCATTGCATGAACATCACCATCTTGCCTTTCATGCCATCATTTCATAGTATTTTGTCCACTGTTTTGGCATGACTTAGGTCTGTCCATATTTAGCTTAAGTGCATTAAGCATTCCGTTTTGTTTGCATGTTGTTTGCATGTGCATGCATTGCATTGTGTTTGCATGCCATTTGCATTGATAGGTTGCGCATGTTGCATGCATTGTATTGTGTTTGTGTGGACGCGCCCCGCGTGAGGGCCTCACCCCACAGTTCGTACTCGATTTGTGTCACGGTCTTTAATCTTGAACCAAAGAGTCTAAATCCGGCAAATCGTTTTGAGAAAACAGATTTTTAGAAAAGAAGTGCCAAACATGGACTGTTTTGCCAGATATAGAGTCGCCACCTAAATATTTTTTATGGGGGAATTTAGGAAACCCTGACTCGGTGCCAAAGGCCACGTGTCCGTCATCACCAAAATTGCCTCGGCTCGGGAGCTTGGGTACGATTAGAGAAGGTCAGCTATGAGCACCCCCTCTCGCCTGATCCGAAGATCGGCCTCTACTAACCGTGTTATCCGCTTTTTAAAACGTTATGTGTTCTTATTCCGGTTATTAGCCTAGAATTACTATGTTATGCGCACAACAAACAAGTATAGACCAAATCGCCTAAATTGGAACAAAACATTTCATGCTTGTTTTGAAAATGGTTTGCTACTTGCAAGTAGGCTAAAAATGCAAGTTTTTCCAACCTCAAGTGGGCTTTAGAAAAGATGGTTTTGCCACTATCTAGTGGGCTTAAAACTCACAGTTTTAATATATTATCCCAATTCAGTTAATTCAACCTCCATCCACAGGCATTCAAGCAGTTATATCACATAAGCAGCTAGCCTCATGGTAATCATGCTATTATGGCAACACTCACATGCATGCGGTATGCTAAAGCATAAATGCTTACCGAGTACTCCAAGCCAGAACAGAAGCTAGTTAGTAATCATGTGGATGATCCTAGTTCATGTTGAGATGACTAATGCAACACATACAAGATACAACTACAATAGGCTCGGCTATCCTAATGAAGGCATGTGAAATGCTGCAACTAATAGGTATTCAACTTGGAATTGAAATACAAGTGCAGTTAGTATGATGTACTGAGCCCGGTGCATGTAGGACAAATGTATGGATGCACGCATGCATAGCATAAGGTGTGCTAATTTAAATATGCCTCAATACTAACGATCAAAAGCAGGTAAGTAAAAGGGAGAAAGAAGTGGGGGATTAGAAGACATGCACACACGCACCCACACTTATTACAAGTTAGCCCTCACTCGGAGGGATCGAAAGAATAATACAATTTAACTAACTAACAAGCTAATTAAATATTACAGACCACCTAATTAATTAAGCAAATTAATTAATCTAATTTAAGCAATAAACAGCCTCGGGAAGAGGGTCCAATGCGATGCGTGCTCGATTCCGCTCGGAAGTCACTGCCATGCACAAGCAGCCTCTGCTTTGACTGTTCTGCTTCTCTGAAGACTGCACAAGTCCCAGGGTTGCTTCTCTGAGTGCTGTGGAGCACCATCGGCCGTGAGGAATAGTCATCGGCCATGGGGAATGGTCATCGACCATAAATCAATCCATCGGCCACTTATGGATGGCCGGTCGGCACTGCAGATGGCCGGTCGGCCAAATCTTCCTGCAGAATCTGTTTTTGACAGAAGCAGAAGGCAAAACGTAGCATGGCAATGCATTTCAAGCAAATGTGTGCATGGCCACTCTCCCAATCATGTTATGGACTCAAGGGAGCGTGGTCCTCGACCCTTGGGCCATCAATTGCGCATTTCAATGCATGGTGGCCCAAAAGGCCAAGTATGCAATTTCAATGTAAAATGAAATGCACACAAAACATACAAAGGGGCCCCAACCTCCATCATGTTTGATCAAGAGGGATGGGATGCAAACATGCAAGCAAGACTAATGCAACATAAGCGTGTTGAGGTAACAAGTATTCCAAACGCAATGCAACCTAGTCATGCATACAAGATACAACATGGTCATTCAAGCACGCAAGGTAAACATGTGACGGCATATAAAGGATGGACTTAAACTAATATGGGCAGCTCTCAAGCATGCCAAAATTAGTGGCCAAAATGATGCAACAAAGGCATGAAAACACACACACAAATATGCATCAACAAGGGCCTAAACATGGAGCATAAGCCATCAACTCTCCAAAGCATGAAAGGGATGGAAAATGCAAGCATATAAGCACATCATGAGGCCTGAAATAACATACCAAGTGATTCCAAACCACTGAAACAAAGCAAGGATGGCATGCT
>NW_021027701.1:351341-386416 GCF_004153795.1 Camellia sinensis
GTGTATCCATCATGCATAAGTCCATGCTTTCTGGAATGAACACCTCAGGCTTGGGTAGATGGGCTGGGGTGATGTATATGCTGGGGTCGAAGGTGGATGGTAGTGTATGGATGAGGTTGAGGTGGGGAGGTGACGAGTCAGTACTAACCTGAGGTCCTTTGGGTGGAGCTAGGGTCTCTTCATCAATAAGATCCTGAATCTTATGACGGAGGCGGATGCAACGGTTCTTATCATGACCGTGTTGTTGATGATAGGCACAGTATTTAGCTGGGTCATACCTTGGTGGAAGAGGATTTGGAAGGGGTTGGGGTTCTAGGAGTTCTAGGTGCCCTTCTTCTCACAACCTTTTCAAAGCTTGAGAGAGACTCATGTAAAGAGGATGGAATTTTCGGGCTTGGGGCCGAGTTGAAGTGGTTGGTTTTTGGTCATTGAGGAAAGTGGTGATAGTGTCTACTTCTGAGCATTTCGCAGCTGTGCTACCATCAGTAGTAGCATTGGAACTACGAGCAACATTCCTCTTCGAAGGCTCATTATCTTCTGTAAAGATCCCTTGTCGGATGGCATCCTCGATTTGAACCCCCATTCCATGAAGGTCTGGAAAGGTAAACAGTGGTAGTACGATCATTTTCTGCAACAACATGCCATGTAAATTCTGAACAATCATCCTGATCTGATCTTTGTTGGAAGGCCTTGTAGTCATCATTGAGGCCTTTGCTCTCCATCTCGTCACGAACTCTGAGAAACCCTCCTTTGGTTCTTAGTTGGTGACTTCGAGATCACAAGTTGTGACCTCGATCTGTGCGTCATAGGAGTATTGAGCAATAAAGGCCTCAGCCAGCTCTTCCCAGTTCTATTTCACAGAGTCCTCCAATTTCGCATACCAGATTGCGGCTATCCCAGACATGGTTCGGCCAAAGAGAGACAACTTCTGAGCTGTGGTCAAACCCATTGGCCTCAAGATATCAGAAAACAGATGGAGGTGCACCCTTGGGTCTCCAAAGCCGTCAAAGCAATCGATATACGGCATTTTGAATCTGTCCGACAGTGTCACAACTACATCGGTATACCCATCCTCGATGTTCGGGTTGGACTTTACTCCTTGAGATTAGTTGAACATCTTTTCAAGCTTGCTCAACTTCAACGCTGTATGGTCTATCTCGAACTCAAAGGGGGAGTTCGGTAGGTTGATTGGTGCTTTAGACAGCTGAGGTAAGATTGTCGGCGGAGCCGGCCTCGTCGGAATGTCCGTACCTTCCTGGACATTTGGTGTCTCCCCAGGTGCTGGAGCTCCTGGTAGGGGAGGAGCTTGATATGAAGCAGATGCTCCGTTTTGCTATTGCAGCCTGGTGATTAGCTCAGCCTGCTGGGCCATGATCGCAGCCTGTTGTTTGGCAAATTCCGTCAGGCGGGCAGCGTCTTGCTGCATGAGTTTCATACTTTCTTGGAGTTGACGCATCATTTCCTCCATCCCTGCCATGTTCTGCTATTCCGGCTGACTGACTGGTATATCTATCTCTATGATAAAAACTGAGGCCTCAGCCTGACTATTCACTGGTGGGGTGGATAAGGGCCACTGATCTGGTAACTGCTGAACTGGTGATCTATGCCTGATTGGCCTTTTTACCCTGGCTCTGGCAAAGGAACACTAATTGTCCTTGAATTGAATCTCTGACCTGACAAAATTATCAACACAAGTCCAATGAATCTGGGGGATCTTAGAGCCCTCTAAAGCTATGGTTCCAAGACTACCCTAGCAAAAGAGAAAACAGACAGCATCTCAGCCCAATTTCACCAGAACAGATTTGAGCATAGCTGAATGACTGCACTCGTTACTGATTTTTGCCCCAAAATTCTACCTCAAATCTGATACCCTCAGGTAAAACTGATTCCCCAAATAGTGATGCCCGCAGGCCTGATGCCCGAACTCATAAACTGATATATGCATTCCTGTAGAGACGCATTCTAAAAGCACATAGTAAGAAAATGAGAGCCAAAACACCCCTATGGTGGGGTAGGGTTTCCCTGTCCTATTTTGTCAGGAGCTAGGGTTTCACTACTCACACAGTGGTTTCAAACAACCTAAACTTGGGTAAGCAACCTGTCCTAGCTTGGAATGGTCACTATGGATTCTGAATATGCACTCGGTCGAATGGTCAAAAAGGATGCCTCGGTAAAACCGGGGTTTGTGTTCCCGTCGTGGCAAAGCCCACAACTGGTCAGCCTTATGGCACGCTTCTCAAAGCAAGCCTCTGGCAAACCGTTCAGGAATAACATATGGCAAACACGGTGTCCAAGGTGCACCAATGCACATGCAATGCAAAGAAACACATAAGTGTAATCAAAACAAGATATCATGAGTTCGAGTCAAGTTCTCTAACATCCCCTGCAGAGTAGCCAGAAGCTGTAGACGTCCCCGAACGCCCCAGGAGGGAAATCCCGTTTTGTTCATATGGGCTCACTACAGTTTAGGACTCAAATGTCACGGTCCTGTATCTAATCTCGCAGAGTGCAATGCAAGACCGATGAATCATCAAAAAGTCCAAATCCGGCAAATCGTTTTTGAAAACAGATTTTTTTGAAAGAAGTGCCAAACATGGACTGCTTTGCCAAATACAAAGTCACAACCTAAATATTTTATTTTGGCGAATTTAAGAAATCCTGACTCGTTTGCCTAAGGCCACGTGTCCGTCATCACCAAAGTTGCCTCAGCTCGGGAACTTGGGTATGATTGGGGAAGGTCACTTCATGAGCACCCCCACTAGCCCGATCAAAGATCGTCCTCTACTAACCATGATATCGAGTTTTGAAAACATTATGTGCTCTTATTCCGGTTATTAGCCTAGATTTACTTCGTGATGCATACAGTATACAAGTATAGATTGGATCACCTGAATTGGAACAAAACACCTCATGTTTGCTTTTCAAACGGTTTGCTACTCGCAAGTAGGCCTAAATGCGAATTTGCCACCCTTAGGTGGGCTTAGAAAACAAGATGATTTGCCACTCTCAAGTGGGCTTAAAACCCACAGTCAATACATTATTCCAATTCAGATAATCCAACCTTCACCCACAGGCATTCAGGCAGGTATATCACAAAAGCAGTTAACCTCATGGTGAACATGCTATCATGGCAGTTACTCACACGTATGCAAGGATGCTAAAGCATAAACACTTACCGAGTACTCCGAGCCAAAACAGAAACTAGTTAGTAATCAATGCATGATCCTAGTTCATGTTAAGATGGCTAATGCAACACATGCAAAATACAACTAGAAATGGGCTCGACTATCCTAAGAATGGCATATGAGATGCTATAGCTAACACGTATTCAACTTGGAAATGGAATACAGTGCAGTTAGTATGATGCGCCGAGCCCGGTGCATTCAATACAGATGAATGATGCAAACATGCAAGCATAAATATGCTAATTGAAACATGCCCTAATCTAATCATAAGCTGGTTAATAAAAGGAAGAAAGACGTGGGGTTGGAAGACATACATCACACACACGCACACTTATTACAATTGTGCCCTCACTCAGAGGGTCCTAATAAATAATACAGTCCGAATAAATAATTAATTGCTCTAGCTTATTAAATATTACAAAACCCTAATTAATCAACAAATTAACTAGAAAAGCAAATAAATTAGCATGCAAGCTAAATGGACCGCCTCAACTCTATTCTGAATGATGAAAGATGCATGCATGCTCGAGCCACCTTGTCGGGAAATTCCTTGCGATGCCCTGATTCGCTTCTATTTGCAATTGATCCCGGAATGCTGTACAAAACTCCAGAAGGTTGTTGATCGGTTTTTGCTGTGGGTTTTCGATTTGCTGCAACAGAGAGCAGGAAAGGGGCATGGCAAAGTATTTTCACATATGTATGCACGACCACTCTCTTTGTTATTGCACAAGCTCCAGGGAGTGTAGACCTAGATCCTTGTGCCACCAATCACGCATCTCGATGCATGATGGCCGAGGAGTCGAATTGCATGACTCAATATGAAATGAATGCACATATAAACACAACAAAGCCTAAACTCCGTCATGGGTAATTCATAGTGTTAGCGACTGGGAATTGAGACACGTTTCATCACTTTGAGTACGAAACATCCCTCGTTTCCCGTGTTTGGACTAACCGTACTCCAAACACAATGCAATGAGATGGCATACACAATGTGACTAACATGCAACCCTAAATGCAATACAACCTAATCATGTTGGCATGCGAGGGATGATATGCAAACATGCAACTAGCATACACAATGCTATGAACTAAGGGTGGCATACTCAATGCAAGAGCTATACACAATGCAAGATGGACTTAAACTAATATGAGTGGACCTCAACTACACTCAAATCAGTGGCCATATGATGAAAATGGGACAACCGAAATACATGCAAACATGTACGAATGCAAAGAACTGATCCCAAGGCACAGCATGCAACTCTAACAAAGCATGGCAAAGGATGAACTATGGCATATAATAGCACATGATCCTGCTTTGAAATATGATGCACAATGGTCCCAAATCATGCAAACACTTCACACAACACATGCTAGAATGATGTGCTCCTTTGAAAGGCTATGCAAGGGGTTACTCTACACATGCAAGATAGACATCAAAAACGGAAAAACCACCTCTGGATAGAGGTTATGAAGGCCCTAAAACTCACTGAAAATGGCCTGAAATGTGGCTAGGAAGCATGCAAGTAAAGGCTCATTTGAAAGGCTATGAAGAGGGTTACTCTACAAATGCAAGAGGGACACCTAATATGGCAAAAACAACTTTGGACAGAGTTCATGCAGGTCCTAAAACTCATCAAAAATGGCCTAAAACATGCTCAAGAAGTGTGTAAATATAAGCCCCTTTGTTAAGGCAACAATGCTAGTAAACAAGACAAGGGGTGAGAGGGTCGCCCCTCTCTGATTTTGGGGCTTAAAATAGTATGATAGCCATTGAAAATCCACTGGATTTCAGTGGCTAGAAGGCCAAACGAAGCTCACTTCAAAGGCCTAGATGCATGGCCCAAAACAAGGTGAAAACAAGCATGCAAGGGGGTAGATGACCCCCAACAGAAAAATGACCTTAAACAAACTTCAAGAGGAGCTCAAAATATGAATTTTTTAAATTTATTACAAAGCCCAAATATGCTTGGAAATGGAGCTAAGATGTGAAGCAAAATAATGCTTAAAAGGGAAAAATGAGTGTTACCCTTGTAGAGAAGACCTCCAGTAGCTTTTGGAGCAAAGTAGAAAACCTTCAACCTCTGAAAACCAGCTCTAAGGTGCTTGGATGGATGGTGGAAGGGTTAAGCTAAGGGTTGGTGTGCAAAGGGCCAAGAACTATGGAGTTTTTTAGCACAAAAGAGAGATATAGGGAAAGGTGTATGTATGCCTCAAACCAAGTTCTGAACCCTTGCTAATGAGGGAGAGGGTCTCTCTTATAGCCAAAGAGGTCTAAAGCTTCTCTTGGAAGCTTGGAAGCAAGATTAAACATCCTCCATACACGTGTATGGAGGATGCAGCAAATGCCTCCCAGCAGGCACAGCTGGAAGCAACTCCAGAAGACAAAACAGGAGGGAGTAGGCCGACCAGTTCAAGTGGTCGGCCGACCAGGCCAGGTGGTTGGCTAGCCATTTTTTGTGGTCGGCCAGCCAGGTCAAAAGTTTCAACTCAAAACTAGGTGGTCGGCAGCCCATATTGGTGGTCTCCTAGGTGAATACAACTCAGTAGTGATATGGGAGACCAGTAATTGTGGCCCAAAAGTGAGGGAGACTAGTTTCCCGACAAGAAAACTGGCTGGAGGAGAGAGAAAAATGGTCTCCAAGGGTAATTGGTGGTCTCCACACTGAAACAAAGCCAGTGGTATGGTGGGAGACCAGTAAATATGGCTCAAAAGTGAGGGAGACCAGCTCTCTAACAAGAAAATCGGGCGGCGAAGAGAAAGGTGGTCTCCAAGACGAAAAGGTGGTCTCCCACCCTTTTACCACCTTCCTAACAATGAAAATAAGGTCCATGCCAAAAATGAACCCACACCGATGCAAAACGAGGGTTCAAGGGTCAAAACGCGCAGCCGGGTACCCCAAAAACTGACTATCAAGCACCGAAAGTGGCGTGCGACCACGAAGGTGGTCTCCCGGGCCACAGTGTCCCTCTAGGGAGATGAAACAAGGTGTGTGCCAAAAACCGGAGTAAATGGACAAAGTTAAGGGGTCCCGAACTGAGGCGCTCGGCCGACGGCTCCGAATATCAAAAACTGGTCTCCAAACGGGAACAATGTAGCCTACGGCCATTGAGAGATGGTCTACGAGACCTCTCCCTCCCTTTGGGAAGAGAGAACAGAATTTGGTTCGCAAACCGAGGCAAATCACAGAAGAGTCCCCAAGTCCGGAGGCAAGGCTTTCAGTCGAGACTCTGTAACCTCAAAACGAGCACAATATGCACCATCACCAAGCGCTCAGTTGATGACGTCCGAGTCTTAAGGTCTGTCAAAAATAAGGTGTCTACACCTTGTGTAAAACATCAGTGGCATACTTGTTTGAGAAAGAAAATAGCCAAAAGATGTAGTTGAAATTGAGATTCCTTGAAAATAAGACACATGACCGAGCTCTTTAAGAGAGAAACCGAATGCATTTGGTGAAGAAGAGAAGTGATAAGGGTAGAGGGATTCTCACTGAGCAAAATATCATCTACATACACTAGAAAATAAGTGAGAGTAGTGGAAGTCTTCTAAACATGGTCTATTTGAAACCAATTGCAAGAAGACTTGTTCTACATACAGTAGCAAATAAACGAGAGTACTAGAAGTCTTTCGAACAAAGAAAGAGGGATCATAAATGCTCTATTTGAAGCCTATTGAAAGAAGAAATGTAGAAAAGCAAGAGTACCAAGCTCTTGGTGTTTACTTAAGACCATAGATGGCTTTGTGAAACTTACAAACAAAATTAGGATGAACTGAGTCTTTAAAACTAGGTGGCTGGGCCATATACACTCCCTCCTCTAATTGGCCATGAAGAAAGGTAGTAGAGATGCCAAATTGCAGAATTGGTCAGTTGAAATAAGATCAATTGAAATGAAGAGTAAAACCGAGTAAAATGCGAACTGTAGGCAATTTAGGCACATGGCTAAAGTGTCATGAAAATTGACTCCATCGCCTTAAAGATAGCCCATCGCACTACTTATTGAGCATTATATCGAGCAATAGAGCCATCAAAATTTCTCTTACTCTAAAATACCTGTTTGCAAACTATAACATTTCTATTAGCAGGAAGAGAAACCAGAGACCAAGTGTGTTATCTAAGCAACGCTTAAAGTTCAGGAGTATAAAGTGTAAATAAGTCATATTTTAAGGAGACTTGCTATAATTTACTCATATAAATAATCAAACTAAATGACAAACCCAACATTTGTTGAAGATTGGCTTAGATTTTCAACGATGGTTGTTGATTAAAGAAAAAATTGAAGAAGCTAGACATTTTCAGCCGAGCTACTCATGGTAGGGTGGCTAACTGTGATAACCCTGTTCCATATTATGCTAATTAATCTTAATTATGATTGTGATTACGTGTTTAATATGATTTGAGTGTCAATTATGTGATTATATGTGATTGTGAATTTCTATTTGTTCACCATAGGATAATCTGTTCAATTTACTGTTAGAAACTGAAAATTGAAGGCCTTATCGGCCACAGAAACCAAAATTGACTATGCCATTGTGATTGCCAAAACTTTTAGGGCCTATGGTGAAATTTAAGTGAAAACTGATTTGGAATGATTTAATTAGTTTAAACTGATTGAATTAAGCACCATTGATTAGTTCTAATTAAGTGTGATTAGGGAAATTATATATATATGAGCTAAGTGTGCTTAAGCTCACATTTTTTAGCCCAAATCAGATTCTACACCCTAGAGAGAGAGGGTGAACCGAATTTAGAGAGAGAAAGGAGCTATTTTTGAAGATTTTGCAAGGGAACTCAAGATTTGGAAGGCTAGGCTCAAGAAATATCTATAATTTGAAAGCTTTGAGCTCCTAGGTGAGTAAATTCGTGAGTTTGAGCTTGTGATTTTGTGAATTCAAGAGTAAATGGTAACCAAGAACATGAGTTGTGTTAATTGTGATGAGATTGAAGTCTATATGTACCTGCATGTGTATAATTACCATGAATTGCCATATAGTTGCATATTTGAAGGTAAAACATGCTAATCATGATGAAATTAAGATCAATGTGTGCATGCATATAGCAATTTGTTATGAGTCCTCATGTTTGTGTATAAGACATGTTGATTGGGTTGAATTGGAAGTCATTTAAGACATGCATCCATGAAAATGAGACTATGGACTCAACTACATGTTTTGGAGATGAATTTGGCAAGAATTGTATGAGTATGAAATTAATCCATGGGAATTGAACTTCAAAATGTTGTAATTTAGCATTTGTATCATGTTAGAAGGTTTGCATGTGAAGTATGAGTCATTATATGCAAGATACATTAGTTTGAATGCAAGTTTGAAGCTCAAAATGGCTGCTGGAAAACCCAGAATCCGGCGTGTCCGCTCGAGCGGGTAAAGGCCGCTCGAGCATGAAATGCTAACGCCTAGCAGTTTTGCAGACAGCGTCGTCCGCTCGAGCGGGAAGAATCACGCTCGAGCGTCCAAGGCATATGTTTGACCCTTAGCTCGAGCGTCCGAATTAGCACTCGAGTGTGAATATGAGGAAACTAGTACTTTTGCAGACCGTAGGGGTCCGCTCGAGCGTGGCTTTCGCCGCTCGAGCAGGAAGCCCTGTTTCAGAAATTTTGTAAAGATGTTATGTGTTCTGTTTTCCGTTCTCTTCCATTTCTAACCACTCCTAGGCATGCATTAAACATTACAAATGAGTTAAAAGGATAAGAAAGAAGCCTAGGAGGGATGTATGAATTAAGAATAGATTGAATCGTTTGTGACCCATATATATGTTATGTATTATGTAGGGTCAAGCACAAGGACGAATCCACCGGCAGAACACTGTGAGTAATATCTTAATAAAGATGGTTTGAAGTATGCCATGGTCCAATTACTTACTCCTATTTGAGTTTCGTAAGTTTGTTAATTTAAAAGGTGGACAATATTTGTCATGCCATATTATTGGGCCAAAGGCCGTTTCACATGAATGATTGGGCCAAAGGCCGTTTCACATGAATGAATGGGCCAAAGGCCGTTTGACATGAATGATTGGGCCAAAGGCCGTTTCACATGAATGATGGGCCAAAGGCCGTTTCACATGAATGAATGGGCGAAAGGCCGTTGGATATGAATGATTGGGCCAAAGGCCGTTTCACATGAATGATTAGGCTAAAGGTCGTTTGACATGAATGAATGGGCCAAAGGCTGTTGGATATGAATGATTGGGCCAAAGGCCGTTTGACATGAATGATTGGGCCAAAGACCGTTTGATATAACTGATTGGGCCAAAGGCCGTTGGACATGAATGAATTGGGCCCGAGGCCGTTTGATATGTCTAGACCTGTAGTCGCCTGATGTATGAGACAAAAACATGAATTAGGCCCAAGGTTGTCCGATGTATTTGTTTTAAATTCCATTCATGTATCTTCTTCATTTGATATAATTCACTGGGCTTTCACTCACTCTGATTCATGTGTCTGTAGGTGAGCCAAGAGATGTACAAACCCAGCCCCAGTGAGGTCTATGAGGAACAGTCAGAGTTTTGAGGAGTCAGCCCATATGTCTCACGCACGAGACTAGTTTTCTCCTTTTGTTCCTTTGTTATATTTTCGCTATGTCGGTGAAAACTTTGGATCACCTTTGTATATAAGCTTTTGGTTTGGCTGACTATGACTTGAATGATCCTGTTGTGTAAAGCTTGTACGTTAACTTCCTTTGATATGGGTTATTAACGAATACACGTGAAATGTTATGATGTGCCATGTAAGCACGGCTCTATGGACAAAAGTTTTAAGTTGCTTTCGTTTTGGCCCCCTTAACTCTGTTGAGATATGTCTTACTTGGTTTGAGGCCGTAGGTAATCCCTTGATTACTGGCCGGTTATGACCTTAATCCATGGGGGCGTGTTTGGGGTCATGACAGAGTGGTATCAGAGCACGAGTTAATAACTAACACATTTATCCAATAGAGCAATTAGCATCTAGAAAAGGTCTAGGATGCATTCATGTGATAAGTACGAATCTGAAAGCATCAAGAATGGGCTTAAATGTTTCAAGATGAATGATTATATGCTATATGTTTGTGATTTACTTGCATTATAAATTACGTGAATATGTATGCTCCTTAGAATATGCATACTTGTGAAACTTTTGTATAAAGAATAATGCAAGTCTAATCAGATAGTGAGAACGGGAGGTGATGAGATAGAAGAGTCCTCTACTGCCAGAATGGATAGGATGGAAAGATTGATTCAGGAAATGGCAAAAACATTGAGGCAGCAACAACAGTGGCAGCAACCACATCCTCCACCTCCATCTCCGACATCCCTTGTGCTAGGCTTACAAAATGATGATCGGATAATAGCTCTCACCAAAGAGTTTAAGAAAATGAAACCCCCACAGTTTCATGGGGGATTAGATCCGTTGAAGGCCGAAGCATGGGTTCTCGGCATCGAAAAGCTATTTGAGGTGTTTCCTTGTTCAGAGACACAGAAAGTACTCCTAGCCACCTTTATGCTAGAAGATGAAGCAAGAAGATGGTGGATGTTAATGCGTGAGAATCATAAAGACATTGGCTAGGTGAAATTCATGGAAGTTTTCTACGACAAGTACTTCCCTCAATGTGTCTGTGATAGGAAAGTATCGGAGTTCATGGAACTTAAACAAGACAGCATGACCGTAGCTGAGTATGAGGCCAAATTCACTCAGTTGGCCAGGTTTGCACCTCATGTGATCGATACCGACTACAAGAAAGCGAGGCATTTTGAAGGTGGGCTTCGAAGTGATATTTCAGAAAGGGTGAATGTTCTCAAGCTGGAAACCGATATTGGAGTGCTAGACCGCGCCATAATATTAGAAGCTAACATAGCTAGACAGACCAAATCAACAACTGACTGGAAAGGTAATAAGAGACAAGGCTTCTTTTCGAAAAGAAAATTGTTAAAGAAGCAGAATACGGCCTCCTTAAGTACTTCTAATTCTTTTCGAGATACATCTCCTATGTGCAATATCTGTAGTAGAAGGCATCATGGAGTTTGTTACCGTGTGTCAGGAGTCTGCTTTAAATGTGGTAAAACAGGGCACATGGCCAGAGATTGTAATCAGAACGGTGGAAAATTAGTTGCTAGCTCAACAGCATCGATCCCAAAATCGGAAAATACTATGAGATCTACTACCACCGGAGATACCGTGAGGCAAGGGAGAGTTTTTACGCTTGTTCTGGACAATACACGGAATGCTGCAGCTATTTTCTCAGGTACTATCTGTATATGCAATCAAGATGCTTTTGTACTAATTGACTTCGGATCAACACGCTTTTTCATAACTTGTGCATTTGCAGCTAGACTGAGTAGACCTCTAGAATCTGTGCCATACTTATGTAGACACCCCATTTTTTACCGTCCTCAAGACTTGGATGTCATTGTTTGAACACTCGATGATCATCCATGCTCGTGTTCGTTTTGAGTTTCTGAAGGTCTCGGCTGCGTGCCTTGCCTTAGAACCTCTCAACCTGTCTGTTTTGTGCTTAGTTATGGACCAACAGCTTGTGGTTTTTGTTTATGAGGGAAGAGGGTGGCTTGTTGGCCAACCCCACAACTCATCGACCAGGCCTCTTGATTATCGGCCTCTCCTTCTTGCCATCGACCATAAGTGTTGGCCAATTGGCACTCCTTCTGGTCGATCGGCCACTTTTTTGGCCGAGCCCCCTTTTTCTGCTTCTGCATATATTTTTCTTCCAACTAGTGCCAGCTGTTGGTCACTTGGTGTATCCTCCATACACGTGTATGGATGGATTTGAACCAAGTCCTAGCTTGTTGAAGAAGCTTGGGACTTGGTTTTCTATAAGAAGGGCGGCCCCTCTCCCTTTCCAGAGGTTCTGAAAATTGAGATACAAGATACATATCTCTCTCTATATATATATATTACCCTCTCTCTCTCTCTCTATATTAGCCCTTGTTTGTGCCTTAAAGTGAGTGTTCTTCACACATTTTTCCTAGAACCCCTTAGCCAAACCTCTTGACCTTGGAGCTGAGGTTCCATAGGACTTGTTTTAGCATCCTAAAGTTGGTTTTGGCTCAAAAGAGCTACTGGTTTTGTTGTTCTTGAAGGGTGAGTCCCATATCCTCTTTTAAGCTTTGTGTTGCTTGAGTAGTTAACCAACTTTACATGCTTGTTTTGGCTTAGCTTCCATCTGAAAAAAGTCTTGTTTTGAAGTGCTTAACATGTTGGTTTGAGACCTCTTTGGTGTTGGGGTTGGTCTACCCCCTTTAGAGCCTTGTTTGGCCTTGTTTTGAACCACCTCTTTAGGCCTTCGAGATCACCCCTATTTGGCCTCTTCACCACTAAATTCCAGAGGAATTTTAGGGATGGGAAGTGTGTTTTGAGGTCTTAAATAGGCGGGGGTTGTCCCCCCTCCTCTTCTCTTGAATGCTTGTGTTCATGGCTCATCAAGTTGGCATGTTTTTATACATCTTTGTGGCTCCATTTCAGTATGTCTTAGGCCTTGTTTTTCCATGATATAACACTTTTTTGTCTTGGTTTGATCACATCATGCATGCTCCTTGCACTTGTAGTGCAAATCCTCTCATTAGCATAATATGCATCATGCTTTTGACCATCATTCTAGCATGCTTTTGGCTCTACTCAAAGAAGCTTTTACTCATGTTTTTCCATGCTTAAGCTCTGATTCATGTTGTCTTGGTCATGCATGCCTTGTTTTGTATAGCCATAGTGCATTCTAGCTTGTTAGCTTTGAGTTTCCAAGCCACTAGCATGCATTTCTTGGGCTATTTCCATGATTTGGCATCACTTGGTATATGATTTCAGTGCATATGGTGTGGCCATAATCTCTCATGCTTCACTATTTCAATTTTTTTGGTGAGTCATGCTTTATGCCTTAAATATGAGCCTATATGCATGCCATGTTGCCTAAGCTTGTGGGCTTTCATATCAGTTCATTTTTGGTGTTATTTTGACATTCCATGACTCTAATTTTAGTTGGTGAGGTCATCTCTTGCTTGGTTTTGGTGGGTGTAGTGCAATCCTCCTCATTGGCCTTGTATGCGTCATGTTTTGTACTTACCATTCTAGCTTGTTTTGGCCTCATTGCATGCATGTTTTGGCCTTATTTTGACCTGCCTTGGGACTGTTTTGAGTCACCTTGGCCCTGGGGGGCTTGCTTGATATGGCCACGATGTAAGTCCTTTGGCTAGCTTTAAGCTTTGAGCCTACTCGCATGCCTTATTTGTCGTACGTGCATGATTTAGTGTCACTTGGAATGTGATTTCAGAGCCTATTTGACTGCCACATTCTCACATTTTTTCACTCCTTCAATGTGTTTGAGAGTTGCACCTTTATGCCTTGCTTGTGAACCAATTGGCATGCATACTTGTATATACTTTCGCGCTTCATTTTCAGCATGTTTTGGCCATTATATTGGCATGCATGAGGCTTGGTTAGGGTTGGTTTGTTCCATTGAATATTGCATTACATGACCCTTACCATTGCATTGTTGTTCGCATGTTGTTGCATGTTCATGATGTTTAGCATGTTGTTGCATACTTGGTCCATTGCATGTTGTTGCATGCTTGTTGCATTGCATGATTTTTACATGCTTGTTGCATTGCATTGCATTGTGTTTGGATAGGGTGTCAATCCAAACACGAGGAACGAGGGACGTTTTGTACTTAAAGTGATGAAACGTGCCTCAATTCTCGGTCACTGACCCTCTTGATCAAGCATGATAGAGGTTAAAGTCCCTTATGTGGTATTTGTGTGCATTCATCAACATTGATTTGTGCAACTTGGCCTCTTTGGCCATCATGCATTAAGATGCGTGATTGGTGGCTCGAGAGCCGAGCACTACACTCCTTTGAGCTTAAGACATGATAAGGGGTGTAGTTGCACACATTTTCTTGTAAATACACTACCATGCCTCTGTTAGTGCTCTGTTGCAGCAAAGGGAGAATTTGCCGGAAGCAGTGGCCGATCGACCACTTAGTCTGTCGATCGGCTATAAAAATTTGCCGATAGCCATAAACGTTGGCCGATGGCCACTCCTCTTGGCTGATGACCTCTCAGCATGTCGATGAGGTGAATCAGAAGTATTTTGGAGGCTGGCACAATTTTTAGAAGTCTAAAACAGTGCAAACAGAGGCATCACGAGGCGCGGTGGTGGATTTCCCAGAGGACGCGACCGAGCATGCATCATTCATTATTTCGAGGCAGAGCTGTGGCAGCCTATTTTAGTTTCTTGCTTAATCGGTTTTGTAACTTACTTAATTTGTTTAATTAGTTAAGTGTTTTGTAATAATTAATTAGCTAGGATAGTTAGTTAATTAGTTGCTTTGTATTATTTATTCGGACCCTCCTCCGAGAGGGCGATGTTGTAAATAAGTGTGCGTGTGTGTGATGCATGTCTTCTGACCCCTATTTCTTTCTCCCTTTTCCTTACCTACTTTCGATGGTTATTTTTAGGACATATTTCAATTAGCATCCATATGCTAGCATGCGTGCATCCATTCATCTGTTTTGCATGCATCGGGCTTGGCGCATCATACAAACTACATTGTATTTCAATTCCAATTTCAATACATGTTATCTAATTGCATTCACATGACATCTTAGAATAGCCGAGCATATCTTAGTTGTATTTTTGCATGTGTTGCATTAGGCATGCTAACATAGCTAGGATCATGCATTGATTACTAACTAGCTTCTGTTTTGGCTTGGAGTACACTGTGAGTGTTTATGCTTTAGCATCCTTGCATGAGTGTAAGTGACTGTCACAATAGCATGGCTGCCATGAGGCTATGTGCTTAAGTGATTAACTGTATGAATTCTTATAGGTCAACACTTGATTGCCTGGATTGGAACAACTCGATGACTGTGAGTTTTAAGCCCACTTAAAGTGGCAAAATCATGTTTTCTAAGCCCGCTTGAGGGTGGCAAATCCATGTCTTAGCCTACTTGCGAGTAGCACTTTCAAACCACTTTCAAAAACAAACATGAGTTGTTTTGTTCCAATTCGTATGATTGAGTCGATACTTGTATGCTGTGCTCATCACATAGTAAATTAGGCTAATACACCGGAATAAGAGCACATGTGTTTTCAAAAACAACATATCATGTTAGTAAAGGCCAATCTTTTGATCGGGCGAGCGGGGGTGCTCATTTCAGGACCTTCCCTTATCATACCCAAGTTCCCGAGCTGAGGTAACTTTGGTGATGATGGACACATGGCCTTAGGCACGAGTCAGGGTTTCCTAAATTTCCCAAAATAAAATATTTAGGTGGCGACTCTGAAATCTGGCAAAGCAGTCCATGTTTGGCGCTTTTTGATTAAAATCGATTTTCCAAAATGATTTGCTGGATTTGGACTCTTTGCTGATTTATCAGTCTTACATTGCATTTTGCGAGATTAGATTTAGAACCGTGACACGAGTCTGAATTGGAGTAGCTAGAACAACGATTCATGCCCTCACGCGCGGAACGAAGTTTGGGTGGTCTACATTTTCTGGCGACTTTGCTGGGGATTTAGAGAACTTGACTCGAACTCATGATATGTTGTTTTGACTACACTTATGTGTTTCTTTGCATTGCATTTGCATTGGTGCGCCTAAGTCACAATGTTTGCCGTCTACTATTCCTGAATGGTTTGCCAGAGGCTGCGTGCCATAAGGCGGACCGGTTACGGGCTTTGCCACGATGGGTACACAAACCCCGGTTGTTACCGGGGCACCCTTTTCGACCATTCGACCTAGTGCATATTGAAATCCATAGTGACCATTCCAAACTAGGACATGTTGCTTACCTAATTATAGGTTGTTTTGAAACCACTGTGTGCGTAGTGAAACCCTAGTTCTTGACGAAACTAGGACAGGGAAACCCTGCCCCTCCATAGGGGTGTTTTGGCTCTTACTTGCTTGCTATGTGCTTTTAGGGTGTGCCTCTACAGGGAATCCACGTATCAGTTTGCAAGTCTGGGTATCAAGTCTGCGGACATCAGTATTTGGAGAATCAGTTTTACCTGAGGGTATCAGATTTGGGGCACTGATTTGGGAACAGTGATCAGTGTTAAGGAACAGTGTGTTCAACTTACAAATATCAACTGTGTTGTGTTTATTTAAGTTGTTATGCTGTCCATTTTTCTGGTTGTTTGTTTCCTTATTATGCTTTATTTATCTTTTTGCAAGGTAGTTTAGCACAATTGCTTCCGACCAGACAGATATTTCCCAAGCACTTTGGATTAGAGGTCGAAGACTTCATCGATTCGAGGATCTGATAGACGGACAACCAATGTACTGTTCATTACCCCCGGTTACGAGGCGGAGGTCATCCAGGCACAAATCATCAGTACAACAGTCAGTTCAGAGGTCTTAATCTACCACACTTGTGCACAGTAGGGATCAGAACTCTGTCTCTCCCACAGAGAGGGAACATACACCGGTTTAGTCAGATCCACACTTTACAGTCGAAATACATTAGATGATGCGTCAGCTCCAAGAGACTATGCAAGCCATGCAGGGGGATGCTGCCCGCCAAGCAGAGTTTGCCACACGTCAGGCTGAGGTTGTAGCCCAGCAAACAGTGTTGATTGCTAGACTTCAGCAACAACATAAACTGCAACCACAACAAGGCGGAGCATCTGCTTCGCATCCACCCCCACTCCCACCCCCACCCCCACCTAGAATTCCAATACTTGGGGACACTGCAAATGTCCAGGAAGATATGGACGCTCCAACAGGGCAAGCCCTGCCACCAGTTCTACCGCAGATTTCTAAAACGCCGGCCTTCTCAACGGATACACCTTTTGAATCTGAGATGGACCCAACTGCCCTGAAGGTCAATGACCATGAAAAGCTATTCAAGAGGGCTCAAGGTGTGAATTCCATTCCGGACATAGAGGATGGATACACCGATTTTGCGGTGACTTTACCGGACCAGTTTAAGATGCCACACATAGACCGTTTTGACGGTTCTGGGGATCGCATGGTGCACCTACGATTGTTTTCAGATTTCCTAAGGCCAATGTGCCTCTCCAGACTGCAAAAACTTTCACTCTTCGGCCAAACCCTATCGGGTATCGCGGCCATCTGGTACACGATGTTGGAAGATTCTGTCAAGAGAAGCTGGGAGGAGATGGCTGAGGCCTTTGTACCTCAATACTCTTACAACACGCGGATCGAGATCATAACTCGTGATCCTGAGACAACCAGGTAGGAGCCAAAGGAGAGCTTTCCCGACTTTGTAACCCGATGGAGGGCCAAAGCTTCGATGATGACCATCAGGCTGGTTGATAAGGATCAAATACGGATGGTTGTGCGCAACCTCCAACCTAAGCTGATGCAAAAGATGATCGTCTTACCCCTTCCCACCTTTACGGATATACACGAGATTTTGGTACAGATCGAGGATGCCATGAAGCAGGATCTGATTATCCACGAGAGAGAGCAGCCCAGGAGGGAATTTACCCGCAGTACGAATGCAGTCACGAGTAATGCTGTAGCTGCC
Organism: Camellia sinensis; assembly: GCF_004153795.1. Classification (NCBI taxonomy): domain Eukaryota; kingdom Viridiplantae; phylum Streptophyta; class Magnoliopsida; order Ericales; family Theaceae; genus Camellia; species Camellia sinensis. The sequence goes on from NW_021027701.1 coordinate 369,020, forward strand.
AGAACTTTAGATGTAGGCATGGTCACCACCACCACTCCACCAAAAACCCTTACAGCTACACCCTTTACCAGCGCGTCCAGAAGTAGCTCACAAACAGCCAGATATTCACCCCGAGGCCAAAGAACCTTTACTCCACTATACATGCCCCTATCCAAAGCTATGGGGGTTCTGATCAGGAAAGGGCATTTGAAGCCCTTGGAGACGCGGCCATTGCCAGAAAAACTTCCTCCCTCCCATGACCTAGCTAAATACTGTGCCTTTCACCAACAGCATGGTCACGACACCGACCAGTCCTACAGATTGCGTCACGAGATCTCAGATCTCGTTGACAATAGGGTGATCGTACCCCCAGAGAAACCAAATGTCACAACCAACCCTCTCCGACCACTTAACCAAGATCCACCTCCCAAATGCATCAATCTGATCCAAACTAGGGTTGTGTCATATGGCCCTAGTAAATATATTACACCCTCCCACTTACCCAAGCCGGAGGTGTTCATTCCAGACAGCACAGATTGGTGCATGTTGAGCATCTCCCAAACCCAACCTGAACCAGTGGTGGTGACTACCGAACACAGAACATGGATGACTTTGGGGGCAGATGGGAATGATCATTCAGAGACTGAGGGGTCTGCAAGCTTCATGTACAACCCGAGTGGCTATATCACATCAACAGATCAGCTTAAGTTGAGGGTAGAGTTGCCGGTTGGGGCAGAAATCAGTGTAGTTCGGGAGGATGGTCCTAGTCAGGGGCTAGATGACCAAGCAGAGTTGGAAGAGGATATTGCCAACCTTCAATTCTTCAATGAACATGATCCACGGGACGTGACTATCAACTGGTTTGATTTGGATGGGTCAGCAGAGACTACTGGGTGGCTTGATGACCAACTAGATATTGTTGAAGAACTTCAGCCAGAACAGGGGCAATCAGAAGCCAGAATATCAGCAGTGGTCGGAATGGCCAAGAATCAGGAGAGACTGCCAGAGAGCACCGGTATTAAGAATTTTGCTCGGGATCCGGGCAGCTTGAATACATAACATACCGAACAATAGGCTGCAGTAAAACAGTTTGAGCAGGAAAAGATTAAAGATCTAGAGAGGGTTAGAAAGGCCAAAGCCCTTGCGGGGATGGAACGTGCTGTGCACAAAGAAATAGTTGCAACGGAACCAGACAGATGTTTGTCGGTTGCCGATGAAATGTGGTGGGAAGAGGACGATCTACGTCTTGCCCACACCGACGAAGATTGGGGACAAAACCAACTGGATGATACCTAGTACATTGAGGAGGTTGACCACATGACTAGAAGTGGGTGGTATTTGAAACCCCCACATTTAGATCAACCAGAGGCGTCCGGAAAGGACAAAGAAGCGGAGAGGCAGAAAGAAAAACAGCTCGAGGAGGAGGCTGTACTAAAACAACTTAAGAAAATCCAAGCAGACATCTCCATCTGGGGACCGCTTATGGCTTCAAGAGTTCACAAGCAAGCTGTCCTTTCTGCCATGGACAAGGCGAAACTTTCAATTGATACCATGCCCGAACAGTTGGTAGGGTTGGTTTTTCCGGGAAGAGCTTCCCCAACGTTGACCATCACTGACAAGGAACTACCGCCTGAGGGCTCAGATCATAACAAACCTCTCTACATCTCTGTCGAGTGTAGGGAGAAATGGATACCGGTAGTCCTTTTTGACACAGGATCTGCTATCAACGTGTGTCCGTCAAGGACGGCATATGCTATCTGGTTGAAGCCCGCGGATTTTCTGCCTACTGCCCAGGTGATATGGGCGTATGATAATACTAGTAAAGAGGTGGTGGGGACTGTACAGATTCAGACTCCGGTTGGTCCAGGGCAATAGGATATTGACTTTCATGTCTTGGATGTTCCTGCAACTTTCAATCTACTCCTAGGGCGGCCGTGGCTGCACCAGGTGAAGGTAGTCTCTTCCATCCTCCACCAAATGTTGAAGTACCCCCATGGGAATGGGGTGGCCATCATTTTTGGGAATTCTTCAATCCAACTGCCGTCAGAGGTTTCTACACCAGTTCTGGAGATTGAGCATGGCGCGGAGGATGTGTTCTTGTCAGGATTTACCCTAGCTGAGGCCCGGGTTTTATAGAATATCCTAGCTGTTAATGAGGGGTTATACATCAGTGCACAGTCTATCTACCGTATGAACAAGCTCCAACACATTCCCGGGATGGGATTAGGGTGAAGTGGTCGGAAAAGTATTGCAGCATCGGCCGAAGTACCGCACAACCCATATACCTTTGGTTTAGGTTATCTGCCTACCAAGGAGGACTAGGTGAGGAAAGGAAAAGAGATGGCCGAGAGAGCCAGAGCAAAGCAGGCCGGGAAGCATTGTGAGTTGATGCACAGACCTATCCAGGGTACCCTAAATGGACGCTTTGTCCAGGAGGGGGAAGACTTCCATTTTGCACCTTTCCAGAGCCATAGCTAAATGCAAAGAGGCGCCGCTTGCCGGGATTTGAGATTTTCTTTGACTTGTAATTGTCTGGGGATGATGTTGCCGAAGAGCAGACAGAACCACCAGCTAAGGCTGAGCAGGGCAAGGGGGACGATTCCGAGAGCACAAAGATTGAAATGGGGGTAGCACTGGCTTGTCTACTCTCAGATCCTTAGATCGTACAGGAGTGCTTGGGGGATAACTTCTCAGTGTCCATGATCGAGAATGAAGCGGCTGTGGGCCCATCTTCAAACATTCTGGATGCATCCATCGCACCCTCCCTTGTCTTGCAATACGAGGAAGGCTTTTTATCGAACAGCACCGGGTCAGGTAGTGAGTTGAAATCTGATTCCAGTGAGTCTGTGGAGTCGGAATCAGGTTCCAGCTCGTCTGAGTCTGCGTCCGTGTAGACACCCCATTTTTGACCATCCTCAAGACTTGGTTGTGCTTGTAGATACATCCAACCACAAGTTCGATTGCTTGTCGAGTACTCGACTTTCGCGGCAGAACGTCACAGGTTTGAGCTTTCCAAACCCTGTATCCTTTCTGCCCTATTCTTGGACCATGTGTTCGCCCTTCTAGTTTGATCCTCATAGTGCATCGCCGGCCCCTTTTTGGCCTTGCCGGCCTTGCTTTTTCCCTTGCCTGCTACTGATGATGCCTGCTGGCCATCATTGAGGCACTGCCGGCCACCAAAGGTGGCCGGTAGAACACTTGTCTCAGCAGGTTTCACGCTAGATCTTTTGAGCTAGCTGGTTCACTCATCTCCCCTCCATACACTCGTATGGAGGGATGAAGCTCTTGCGAAGCTTGTTTAACAAGCTTTACATTGCCCTCTTCTATATAAGGAGAGGCCCTTCCTCTCTATCAGGGGTTGAGCTTTTTTTTTAGAGAAGCTGTATCTCTCTGTCTCTCTCTCCCTCTCTCTCTCTCTATATTTCTCATTCTCTCTCTCTATATTGTGTTTGTTTGTGCTTTAAAGTCCTTTTTTCTTACACTTCTGCAGTACAACACATAGCGATAGACCACCATCTTTTAGCTGAGGTTCTTGGGAGTGTTACTTGGGCTCTGAAACTTGGTTTTTGGCCTCAGAAGTTGCTGGTTTCGAAGTTGATCTTCAAGGGAGAGTATATTCCCCTTTTTAGCATTTATTTGTATCTCATTTTGGTCATCTTTGCATATTGTTCTAGGCCTTGCTTTCAACTGAAAAAAGTTCTGTATTTAAGTGCTTTTGATGATTGTTTAAGGCCTCATTGGTGTTAAGGGTGTTCTACCCTCTTGTATGCCTTATTTGGCCTTGTTTTGTGCCATGCTTTAAGGCCTTTGAGTTAGCCTTTGTTTGGCCTTGTAGCCACTGAAATCCAGTGGATTTTTAGTGGTAAGCATGTGGTTTTTAGGCCTCAAATCAAAGGGGGTGACCCCCCTCTCTTTTTGTTTTGTTTGCTTAAGTTATTGGCCCATCAAAGGAGCATGTATCCCTATACTTTTTAGGCTTAGTTTAGGTACTTTTTTGTGACTTTTAGGACCTGCATTAACTCTTTCCATGGCTAGTTTTGTCACCTTGTGCATGCATCTTGTATGTGTAGTGTAATCCCATTTGTGGCTCATCAAAGTAGCATGTCTTGCTAGCATGTATTGACTCCATTTCAGTGGGGTTTTTATCATCATTTGACATGTCATAACTCTATATAAAGCTTTTTTGGTTGTCTCTTGAGTGGCTCATGCACTTGTAGAACAAATCTTGCTTACTAGCCTTATATGCATGTTGATTTTGCTCATCATTCTAGCATATTTTGGCTTTACTCCAGCATGATTTTATTCCTATTTTAGGCTGTCCTAGGACATTTTTGCGCTGCCATGGTCATATCACTCATGTTTAGTATAGCTATAGAGTAAATGCTTTGACTAGCCTTGAGTTTTAAGGGAGCTTGCATGCTAAACTTGTGATGTTTTCATGCTTTGGAATCATTCATAATGTGATTTCAGTGCATGTTTCATGTCCATGTATTCACATTTGTCATGCTTTCAATGCCTTGAAGAGTTGGTGTTTTATGCCTTGTGAATGGATCATTGTGCATGCCTCTATGCTTAGGTCTTTGGGATGCCATCTTAGTAGGTTTTTAGGCTTATTTTGACATGATGTAACTCTATTTTATGTTGTCCAAGTCATGCCATGTTTGGTTTTAATAGGTGTAGTTTAACACCCCTTTTGTAGCCTTGCATGCTTCATGTTTTCGGCCTTTTGTTCTAGCTTGTTATGGCTAGGTTCAAGCATGTTTTTAAACTCACCTTGACTTGCCTTGGGACTATTTTGATGCCCCTACCCCCTTTTGGGCTTGCTTTGTATAGCCATGGCTTAAGTCCCTTAGCTATTTTCGAGCTTTGAGCTTTCTCGCATGCTTTATTTGTCTTGCTAGAGTTGTTTGGCACCATTTCATACATGTTTTCAGAACTTTTGGGTGCTGTCATATATCCATGCTTGTAACTCTTTAAGTGTGCTTAAGAGTCGCGTCTTTATGCTTTGATCCTTGAGCTAATTGGCATGCATGTTTGCCTTGCCTTTTCATGCTTTTCATACCATCTTTTCAATACTTATGGCCACTGATTTGGGCATGACTGAGGTCTACCCCTTTTGGTTTAAGCCCACTTAGCATGTTCAGTTGCACGTTTCTTGCATGCTTATCTTATTTAGCATTATGTATGCCATGTCATCTTGCATTGAGAATGCTATCTGACATTAAGCATTGAGCATGCCATGTAGTTCATAGCATTGAGTATGGGATGATTGTTTCCATGTAGTTCATAGCATTGTGTATGCCATGTGTTTGCATGCTTAGGTTGCATCGCATTATGTATGTTGCGTTGTCCATTTGCATTGTGTATGCTAGTTGTTCTTAGCATTGTGGATGATGCATGTCATTAGCCTTGTTAGGTTATTCATATTGCATTGCATGTTTGCATGCTTAAGTCATATTGCATGTTTGCCATGCTTGTGTTGTATTGTTGTTTGGATTAAGTATTAATCCGAGCACGAGAAACGGAGGGACGTTTCATACTTCAAGTGATGAGACGTGTCTCAATTCTCGGTCGTCGATGCTCTTGATTATGCATGATAGAGTTCTAGGCATTTATATGTTTATTTGTGCATTCATTCTACATTGATTTGCACAAGTTGGATCTTCGGCCATCATGCATCGAAATGCGTGATTGATGGTCTTGGATCTGATTATGCCTCTCCCTTGATGTTTTGAGGTGATATGGGGTAGCATAGTGTGTACATATCCTTAGGAGACCCTCCATTTCCTCTGTTTTGTGCTCTGTTGCAGCTTGGTGTCACAGCACACTAGTGGCTGGCAGCCCCTCATCTTTGGTCGACAGTGTGTACTCTTGGCCGGCAGGGTGGTCAGTAGAAGCTCCTCATGGTCGGCAGACCTGGTGCACTCCCCAACATGATTTTGGTAAGATCCAGCAGCAAGTTCTCAAGGACACCCTGTAGACAGAGCCTCAAGAGAGCAACTAGAGAGCTTTTCGGGACGGCAACAGAGCATGCATCCTCTTCTAACTTCAAGCAGAGCTGAGCATGAATTTGTTTTTAATTAGTTAATTTGTTAATTAGCTAAAGTTTTGTAATAATTAGTTGTAGCTAGTTATTTAATTTGTTGTGTAATTAATTAGCTTGTTAGTTTGTTAGTTAGTTAATTTGTATTATTCATTCTAACCCTCCGTCGAGAGGGTGAATTTTGTAATAAGTGTGCGTGCATGTGTGCATGTCATCCAACCCCCACGTCTTTCTCCCTTTTACTTACCGCTTACGATGGTTAGTTTTAGGGCATATTTTGTTTAGCATACCTTATGCTTGCATGCATGCATCCATTCATCTATCTTGCATGCTCCGGGCTCGGCACATTATACAAACTGCATTGTAGTTTAATACCATCAAGTTGCATTTCACATGACATTCTAGAATAGCCGAGCCTACTTTAGATGCATTTTCGCATGTGTTGCATTAGCCATCTTGAAAGGAACTAGGATCATGCATGATTATTAACTAGTTCTTTGTTTTGGCTCGGAGTACACTGTGAGTGTTTACGCTTTAGCATATTGCATGTGTGTTATTGATTGCCATGTATAGCATGCTTGCCATGAGGCTAACTGCTTAGTTGATATAACTGCCTGAATGCCTGTGGGTGAAGGTTGGATTGTTTGAATTGGAACAATTCATTGAAATCCTCGATTTAGTCTACTTGCGAGTAGCAAACTTCAAACCATTTTCAAAACAAACGGATATGCAATGTTTTGTTCCAAATTAGGTGATCTAGTCTATACTTGTATGCTGTGCGCATCACGCAGTAAGATTAGCTAATTAACCGGAATAAGAGCACATATGTTTTCAAAAACAAGATATGATGCTTAGTACAAGCCAATCTTTGATCGGGCGAGTTGGGGTGCTCATTGCATGACCTTCCCCTCTCGTACCCAAGTTCTCGAGCCGAGGCAACTTTGGTGATGACGGACACGTGGCCTTAGGCAACGAGTTAGGGTTTTCTAAATTTCCCAAAAATAAAATATTTAGGTGGCGACTCTGTATTTGGAAAAGCAGTCCATCTTTGACAGTTCTTCACAAAAAATCAGTTTTCCAAAATGATTTGCCGGATTTGGACTCTTTGGTGATTTATCGGTCTTGCATTGCACTTTATGAGATTAGATTCCGAACCGTGACATTTGAGTACGAACTGTAGTAGTAAAGCCTAACTCGGGCGCGTCTATAGTTTCTGGCAACTCTGCTGGTGAGTTAGAGAACTTGACTCGAACTCATGATATCTTGTTTTGACTACACTTAGGCCTGTTGACAAAGACCAGATTCGGATGGTTGTGCGCAACCTCCAGCCCAAGCTCATGCAAAAGAAGATCGTTCTTCCCCTCCCCACCTTTGCAGATCTATATGAGATAAGGGTGCAAATCGAGGACGCTATGAAACGGGGGCTTATTAATTATGAGAGAGAACAGCCAAAGAGGGCATTCAACCGTAGTACAAATGTAGACACAAGCAGTGCTACAGCTGCCATATCTTCAGATGTGGGTATGGTTACCACCGCCACCACTCCAAGAACCCTTTCAGCAACACCGTTTACCGATGCGTCCGGAAGTAACTTGTAAACGATCAAGTATCCCCCTCGAAGCCAAAGAACCTTCACTCCACTATACATGCCCCCGTCCAAAGCTCAGGGGGTTTTGATCAGAAAAGGGCACTTGAAGCCCCTAGAGCCACGGCCGCTACCAGACCGACTCCCTGCTTCCCATAACCAAGCCAAATACTGCGCTTTTCATCAACAGCATGGTCATGACACCGACCAATGCTTTCGATTGCGTCATGAGATTCAGGATCTCATTGATAACAGGGTGATCGTGCCTTCGGAGAAGCTAAATGTCACAACAAACCCTCTCCCATCACGTAACCAAGCTCCACCTCCCAAATGCATCAATCTAATCCAAACTGGGGTTGTGTCATACGACCCTAGCATATATATCACCCCTTCCCACCTACCCAAGCCGGAGGTGTCCATTCCTGACAGCACTAACTTGTGCATGTTGGACATTCCCCAAACCCAACCTAAAACGGTGGCGGTGGCTATCGAAGATAGAATTGGGTCAACTGTGGAAACAGATGAAAATGATCAGTCAGAGCCTGAGGGCTCTGCGAGCTTCATTTACAACCTGAGCGGTTACATTACATCAGCAGGCCAGGTTAGGCCAAATGTGGAATTGCCAGCGGAGGCAGGGATTTGTGTAGTACGAGAGGATGGAACTGATCAGGGGCTAGATGACCTAGCGAATCTGGAGAAGGACAATGCAAATCTACAGTTCTTTGAAGAGCAGGACTCAGGGGACGTGACAGTCAATTGGTTTGATTTGGATAGGCCAGCAGAATCTATCGGGTGGCTTGACGACCAGCCCGATGTTGTTGAACAACCTCAGTCAGAACAAGGTCCGTCAAGGACAGGGACATTAGCTGTGGTCGAAAGCGCTGAGAGACAGAATACATCACCGGAGAGCGTTGGTGTGAAGAATTTCGCTCGGGATCTGGGCAGTTTGAATATGGGAGACATTAAACAACAGGCTGCACTGAAGCAGTTTGAGCGAGAAAGGATCGAAGATTCTGAGAGGGGCAGAAAGACCAAAGCCTCTGTAGAGATAGAACATGTCGTGTGCATAGGAACGGAAGGTACTATAGGCACAGGAATAGTTGTAACGGAGCCGGACAGGTGTCTGTCGGGTGCCGATGGCATGTGGTGGAAAGATGATGACCTATGTCTTGCCCACACCGATGAAGACTGGGGGCAAAGCCAGCTGGACGATACCTGGTACATTAGCGAGGTTCACCACATGACTAGGAGTGGGCGGTATTTCAAGCCCCCACATTTAGATCAATCAGAAGCGTCCGAGAAGGACAAGGAGGCGGAGAAACAGAAAGAAAAGTTACTCGAAGAAGAAGCTGTGCTGAAACAGCTTAAGAAGATACAGGTGGACACTCCATCTGGGGACTGCTTATGGCTTCAAGAGTTCATAGACAAGCTGTCCTTTCGGTAATGGACAAGGCCAAACTTTCAATAGACACTACACCTGAATAGTTGGCAGGGCAGGTCGTTCCGGGAGGAGCTTCCCCGACGTTGACCTTTTCTGACAAGGAACTGCTGCTTGAGGGTGCAAATCATAACAAACCACTCTATATCTCTGTGGAGTGTAGAAACAAGTGGGTACTGGTGGTTCTTGTCGACATAGGATCCGCCATTAACGTGTGCCCGTCGAGGACAACATATGCAATCGGGTTGAAGCCCGCAGACTTTGTGCCAACTGCCCAGGTGATAAGGGCCTACGACAATACAAGCAGAGAAGTGATGGGGATTGTGCTGATTTAGACCCAAGTTGGTCCAGGACAACACGATGTTGACTTTCATGTCTTGGACGTTCCCGTAACCTTTAATCTACTCCTAGGGCGGTCGTGGCTGCACCAGGTACAGGTGGTCTCTTCCACCCTGCACGAAATGTTAAAATACCCCCACGGGAAGGGGGTGGCTATAGTTTTTGGGAAATCGTCAATCCATCCAAGGCCAGAGGTCTCTACACCGGTTCTGGAAATCGAGCACGGCGCGGAGGATTTGTTCTTATCAGGATTTACTCTAGCTGAGGCCTGAGTCGTACAGAGCATCTTAGCTGTTGATGAAGGGTTGTATGTCAGTGCACAGTCAATGTACCTTATGAACAAGCTCCATCGAAGTCAACCCTTCAAAAATTAAGGCCATCTTAGAAATGTCACCACTAAGGGGCTGAAGTGCCACACAACCCGCATACCTTTGGCTTAGGTTACCTGCCTACCATGGAGGATTGGCTGAAGAAAGGCAAAGAAATGGCTGAGAGAGCCAGAGCCAGAGCCAAGCAGGCCGGGAAACATTTTGAGTTGATGCATCGGCCTATCCAAGGCACCCTAAACGAACACTTCGTCTAGGAGGGGGAGGACTTCCCATTCTACGGTTTCCCAGAGCCATGGTTAAACGCCGAAAAGAGGCGCCTGCCAGGATTTGAGATCTTCTTCGACTTGCAGTTGTCCAGGAATGATATTGCCAAGGAGCAGACAGACCCATAAGCTGAGGTTGAGCAGTGTAAGGAAGTGGATTCCGAGAGCACCGAGATTGAAATGGGGGTAGCACTGGCTTGTTTACTATCAGATCCTTCGATCGTACATGAGTGCTTGGGGGATGATCTCTCAGTGTCTATGATTGGGAATGAAACAGCTGCAAGCCCACCTTCAAACATTTTGGATGCATCCGTCGCACCCTCCCTCGTCTGGCAGTACAAGGAGGGATTCTTATCGAGCAGCACCGGGTCAGGTAGTGAGCCGAAATCTGATTCCACCGAGCCCATATAGTAGGAATCAGGTTCCAGCTCATCTGAGTCTGAGTCCGGTATGCCTAGGGGTGACAACCCGGATTCCACAATCCTGTCTAGGTCGTTATTTTCTTTTTCCTTTGAGTCTGTTGTAATAGAGGAACCAAGTGACTTGGGAGAGATTAATGTGAATGGAATGGCTGTGGCTTTTGATTATTTTTCTCCTCCCTTGATTTATTGTATTAATCAGGACTTTCAAAATTTTGATGAAAACGACGAGGAAGAAATGCCTCCGGTTTTGAAATATTTGCTAGAACAGGAGCAGGAGAGGTTTGTAAAACCACTGGTTGATGAAATCACCCAAATTAATGTTGGTAATGAGAAGGACCCGTGGCTAGTCAAGATCGGGTCCACGTTGTCTTCGGAGGAGTGCGAGCGCTTAGTCGCTTTCTTAAAAGATTTTAAAGATGTTTTCGGGTGGTCCTAAGAAGACAATCCTGGAATTGATCCTGAGATTGAACAGCACCGGATTCCTCTTGACCCAGAGGCCCGACCTGTTAAGCAGAAACTCAGAAGAATCCGCCTGGTTTGGGCCATCAAGATCAAAGAAGAGGTCACCAAGTAAATCGACGCAGGGTTCCTGCTGGTATCTGAATACCCAACTTGGTTGGCTAATATAGTTCCAGTGCCGAAGAAAGACGGTAGAATTCGGGTATGTGTGGACTTCAGGGATTTGAACAAAGCCAGTCCGAAGGACGACTTTCCTCTGCCACATATCGATGAATTAGTGCACTTCACTGTGGGGCATGCGCTGCTTTCGTTCATGGATGGCTTTTCAGGCTACAACCAGATTGTAATGGCACCTGAAGATGGGGAGAAGACTGCTTTTACCACCCCGTGGGGGACCTATTGTTATAGAGTGATGCCGTTTGGGCCGAAGAATGCTGAAGCTACATATCAACAGGCCGCGACCACGATATTGCATGAAATGATCCACAAAGAGACTGGGGTGTACGTGGATGATGTGATTGCCAAGTCCAAGGAAAGAGAGGGCCACTACACCGCCTTGCAAAAGTTCTTTCAACGGATCAGAGAATCTCGACTGCGGCTGAATCCTCAGAAATGTACGTTTGGTGTTACAGCAGGGAAGATGCTGGGGTTCTTGATTACACAGAGAGGTATCGAAGTCAACCCTTCAAAAATTAAGGCCATCTTAGAAATGTCACCACTAAGGACTAAAAAGGAGGTGTGTGGCTTTCTGGGTAAAGTGCAATTCATAAGACGGTTTATTGCTAAACTAACCTTGACTTGTGAACCACTCTTTGGTCTCCTGAAGAAAGGAACGAAGCTCCAATGGGACAGCTGATGCCAAGCTGCTATTGAATAGATTATGCAATATTTACAGAACCCACCTGTGTTGTCACCACTTGAGCCGGGGAAACCGTTGATTTTGTACCTTTCAGTGACTGAAACTACAATGGGCTGCATGCTTGCACAAGAGTCTGAGGACAAAGTGGAGAGAGCTATCTACTACCTGAGCAAGAAAATGCTAGATTATGAGACCCGCTATACTCCGCTGGAGAAGGTTTGCCTGGCGTTGGTATGGGCTACCAGGAAGCTGCGGCACTACGTCTTAGCTCACTCAGTAATATTGGTTTCAAGATTAGATCCCATCAAATATATCTTCGAGAAACCGGCACTTACGGGTAGGCTAGCTCGTTGGTTGCTTCTGCTTTCCGAATTCGATCTGAAGTATGTGACGCGGAAGTCAGTAAAAGGGAGAGTGGTAGCAGAGTTCCTAGCCGATCACCCGGTGCAAGGGGATGAAGCAGTTGAATTTATGTTCCTAGACGAGGCCATTATGCATGTCGAAGACGAGTTTTGGACGATCTACTTTGACGGAGCGTCAAACCAATACGGGTATGGAATAGGAGTGTTGCTGATAGCAGCCAACAATTCTCGTATCCCTCTAGCATTCAAACTCCGGTTCAAAGTCTTGAATAACGAAGTAGAGTATGAGGCGTGTATTGCCGGACTAGAAGCAACTCTAGAACTAGGGGCAAAATGATTGGACGTCATCGGGGACTCGAACCTTGTTATATCTCAAGCTAAAGGAGTTTGGAAAGTCAAAAAAGAAAAGATGAGAGTCTACCACCAGACCTTAGACATGCTGATTCCTCGGTTTGAGAAACTGAATTTTGCTCATCTGTTATGAGAGAACAACAGGTTCGCAGATTCACTAGCAACTCTATCTTTTATAATAGACATCCCTTTTGGAGTTCGGATACGTCTAATCATCATCGAATAGAAATTTGCGTCGGCCTACGAGCTGATTGCCGCCATAGATAAGGTACAAGATGAAACCCCTGGTATTACGATGTCTAGAACTTCTTGGAAAAAGAGGCATATCCACCATGGGCAAATGTCAAAGAGAAGAGGGCAATTCGAAGAATGGCTACTCACCTCATCGTCTGTGGAGGAAAACTGTACAAGAACGGTCATCTCTGGATGCATAAGCTGTGTGTTGGTGCCGAAGAATCGAAGCGCCTGATGGAGGCTATCCATGGAGGAGTCTGTGAAGCGCACGTGAATGGGGTGATGCTAGCTTGAAAAATTCTCAGACAAGGTTATTACTGGTCCACCATTGAGGAGGATTATATTGACTTTCTCCGGCGATGCCACAAATGCCAGATCCATGCAAACCACATGAACATTCTGCCGCCGAAGCTGTACAACATGAGTTCGCCATGGCCATTTTCAGTCTGGGAGATTGATGTGATCGGGGCTGTCACTCCAAAGGGGTCCAATGGGCATGAGTTCATTCTGGTCGCGATAGACTACTTTACAAAGTGGGTTGAGGCCCAGTCTTATGCGGTGTTGAAGGCATCACACATTGCAAAGTTCATCAGGAACAATATCATCTGTCGCTATGGGGTCCCGAACGAGATTATTTCAGATAATGGTCCTCACTTCAAGAAGGAAGTGATCGACTTGTTGGACCAGTATAACGTGGCTTTTCATAAGTCATCTACATATCGGCCGCAAACCAACGGAGCAGTTGAGGCCGCCAACAAGAACATCAAGCGTATTCTGCAGAAGATGGTGGAAACCTACCGAGACTGGCCAGATAAGCTGCCATTTGCTCTGTGGGGCTACTGGACTTCAATTCAAACTTCTACTGGGGCGACTTCGTATTCCTTGGTCTATGGGATGGAAGCCGTTTTGCCTGTCGAAGTTGAGGTCCCGTCATTACGAGTACTGGCTGAGTGTCAGATAGCCGAGGCAGATTGACAGCAAAGTAGGTTCAAAGAACTCATGCTCTTTGATGAAAGAAGGCTGAAAGCACTGTACCATGTTTAGGGTTATCAGTGACGAATTGCCAGGGCTTTCAACAAGAAGGTTAACTCCAGGAACTTGAAAGAAGGAGATTTGGTGCTCAAGGACAACCGAGCTCCCATCCACAATCCTAGGGACAAGTTCAGACCCAATTGGACTGGTCCTTACGTCATCAAGTTAATTTGGTCGGGTGGAGCTGTCGTTCTAATGGACATAGATGGCCTAGAGTTCTCCGAACGGATCAACATGGACAAGTTGAAGAAATATTTTCCCTGAGTGGCTCGCTAGGCCCAAAACCCGAAAGGGCGGCCTAGGCAAAAGTTACAGCATGAAAAATTTGAAATTATAAAAATTGAGCTCGCAAGGTTGGAAACCCAGAAAGGGCGGCCTTGGCAAAAGTTAGAGCGCGAAAGGAGAGTGTTAATACACAAGTGAACCCAAGCCAAACTACGTAAGGCTTGATTCCCATCTTTGGGATACGTAGGCAACTTCATCCTGAAGTCTAGCCATAAACACTTCCCCGATCAACTTTGTCCGTGTGAGCATGTTTGGTCAACTTCGTCTATTCTGCATTCAAGAGCATGGTTGTCATCTCCGGTACAGTGCTATTCAGACTAGGGGAAACTTTCCAATTGCTGGGATCTGGGGTTGTACATCTCAATGATAGATCTTAGACGTGTCCAGTTCTGATCCATATCAAAAATGGTTTTGAAAAATTTTAATAAAATTTGATTTTGCTCAAATTAATCTTTTTACAACTTAGACCATTTTCGGACCAAACGAAAAAATTTTAGTACCCACAACCTTCAATTACTTTGATTTCAATACAGAGTTCTCCTACTCTTGAAGACAAATTGAAATTGCTTTTCATTACATTCATCAGGAAAACTTGAAAGTTCTGATTAAAGCAAATAAGTCCGGGCATATTCAGGTGCTCCTGCGTCCCCTCCCAGAGCTTGTGGAAGCCTCTGATGCCAAAGTGGGCCCTACCTGTGCCTCTTGATTGAGCCAATCTATACACTCATCAGAGAGGGTGCAGTTGAAAGCAGGAGCGGTTGCCAGAAGCTCTCTCGTCCTCCATGCTGTGGCATATCGGGCTAGCTGTGCGCCTCGGACCGGAAATGTAGCAGGGTACTCTATCCCCTCCTCCGGACAAGTCTGATCATGACCGAACTGGCGTCGGATCCGGAACGGAAAGTAAAAGACACAGTGTGTTAAGCCAGTCAACTGAATCCCTTGCTGGCGAGTCATGCTATAAGTCATCGCCGGTAAATTAAGCCAAGGGCAGCGCCATGCAATGTAGTCCGCGGACAAATTGCACATCCAGTTGTACCACCATCCCTCATCCGGGAAATCAACTAGACGTTTTCGGAAGAAATAGCTGCGAGCTGAATATGTCGGGCATTAGTCCACCACTCTCAATTTGTCCATCAACCATACCAGGGGAGGGATAAAAAATGAGAGATTAAAGAATAGAGAGGTGCACGTTGAGAGAAAAGTAAGAAAAGGGTTTTGAGAAAAAATCGAGCCTGAGGGCCAAATGATGTGAGAAACATATGTGAGATGGGATGGGAAACATTACCTGCAGTAGTAGTGGACTCCCCGCGAACCTCGCCATCTCCCGGCGATGAAAAGCGTCTAATCTTATCAACGTCTCGGCTTGCGTCATGGCGATGCAGCTCTTGCCCTCTCTTAAGCCTTTGGCGACCTCAATCAAATGAGTGCGAAACCCACCAGAGCTTGGGGCAAGCAAGAAATGAGATAGCATACACAAGCAAAGCGCATGTCGCCGATAACTCTGCCAATGATGGTCGTCGCGGTCACTCGCACCAGAAAACCAACGAACCAAGCTTGGAATGTCCGTCCTAAGGCTTGGACGTAGCCAAACCGGAGTTGAGGCAAGATTTCTTCCTCGCGCTCAGATTCCATTAAAGCTTGGAAATCCTCGAAAGTAGGACACATCTCTTGTCCACCAAAGCTAAAGACGTGTGTCACCGAATTCCAAAACCTTGCTGCGGCATGAAGGAACGGAAGACGCAGCGGGATGCGACTCAACATGAATAGTGCATTTATGCCAAAACCCCGGGAATTCAGCTTTTGTGAGCCATCCAAGTTGGCAATCCAATTTGTGAGAATTTGGACAAGAATTGATTCCATTTAGTGCAAAACTGAACTGAAATGAAGAGAATCCCGAAGCTGGAACTCATATAGAAGATAAGGCAGTGAGTGGAGGACAGATGTCGGCGTTTCAGAGAGTCTTCCATCAATGGCCGGCAATGGCTCATAGGTGGCCAGCAGTGGCACACTAATGGCCGGTAGGACTCCCCTTGTGGCCGGCAGCCTCTCCCTCGTGCCCACTAACCGTTTTGGTGAAAACCAAGTTGTTTGCTGCCGTGGAGTCCTGCTATTCCTGTCTTTTGAGGTCTTGTTTTGTCCTGTAGGACTTTGTTATGTCTCCTTTAAGACAAATTAGTTTTCATTTTTGTATCGAGTTGTAATCATCTTCACTTCATTTATCGAGTTGTTGTAACTTGCTTATCGAGTTGCAAACTTGTTAAGGTCTTGTTTTGCTTATCGAGTTGTTTTGTTGTTAGTTGGTTCACAACCTGATTATTGCAATTCGAGTGTTTGGTTTTCAAAACAAATTCGATCTCATTTACATTGTTATGTAATGCGATGCGTTGCGATGAGATGCATAGAATGTACAAATGTAACACTTTTTCCACAAAAAAGACTGCTTTCATTCCATCATAGATTCTTTTTACAAAAGAGCATAGTTTTGAGAAAATAAAACCGGCCTAATGCGGTACAAGGTGCTAAAACTACTAGTAAAAAGGAAAATAAAGCAAAAAAGAAGAGCAACATCTGAATCAGCAAAATGTCTGGATTGGCACCAGTCGCTTCAAGGCTGAGAGGTCCTCCTCGCTCTTTTCCTCGACTGAGAGGACTCTGGAACATCGTCACCATCGGCATCTGAACTCGAACCATCCCCAGCCCCATCTCCATCTTGAGACGACTCTGACCGCGGACTCACTGCCTCCTCGTCAGACTCATCATCATCTGGGGTAGGCCCCCGTGAACTAGTCCCTCGTCCCACTCCCTTTGCTGCTCGGGGAGGTACTGAAAGACTCGCCCCTGCTCCTGCTGAGGCATCAGATGGGCCGGGTGTCAAGAAAGGAATCTGAAAAAGGGCAATCCACTAAAATGCATTAGTAATCAAGATGTATCAGATGCAAAGAATAATGTGCTGTGAGCAGTGAATGATTTGCAGTGAATGTGTATCGTGAGCTGTGTATGGGAGCAATGCATCAGATCAGTGCAGTGTGTAATTGCGCAAATGCTGGCGTGTCAAGAAAAGACTGTGTGGCATGAAGTGTAGTTTGAAAGAACTCACAAGAATACTGTAAATACTGAGCAAGTCCATGCTCGTCTACACCATCCCCATCACCAAAGCTGTCATCTCTAGAGACTGACGAGTGTACTCAATGGGAGCCTACAAAAATGTCGAAGTCATTAGTATTTTGCGGGATATCCAATGAAATCAAATGACTGTACAGAATAAAAGCATAGCGCATACCGGGGTTGAGCCGTAAACTCTGACAAGCTCATGACCAGCTGGAGGAGGAGTGAAGGGAATCTGATAAGTCTCTCTAGCCCGCCCTCGGCATGTCATAGTAGCAGGCAGCACGGGCCATGCAGTCCCCTGTCTCCCCT
>NW_021027701.1:391585-425521 GCF_004153795.1 Camellia sinensis
CCCTCTTTTAGGCCTTGTTTGGCCTTGTTTTGAGCCATCCCTTTAGGCTCTTGTTGTAGCCTTTGCATAACCTTTCTACCACTGAAATCCAGAGGATTTTCAGTGGTGGAAATATGGTTTTGAGGTCCTGAATGGGAGAGGGTCATCCCCTCTCCTTATGTCTTCAATATTTGCTTCATATGCCTCATGTGTGAGCATATTTGTTAAGCTTATGTTGGCCATATCTTAACATGTATTTGTGGTTATTTGGCTGTGGCATGTCACTGTTTTTGGTTGGTTTGGTCACCCCTTGCATGCCTCATGCACTTGTAGTACAATTCCATGAAATAGCCTAGTGTGTCTCATGCTTTAACATGTCATTCTAGCATGCTTTTGACTTAACATCAAGAAGCTTTTGTCCATGCATGCCTTGCCTTAGCTCTGATTTTGGTTATTTTGGTCATGCATGCCTTGCCTTTATAGCTATGGTTCACTCTAGCTTGTTAGCTTTGTGCACCAAGTGTACTAGCATGCATTACTTGGACTATTAGAATGATTTGGCATCGTTTATTATGTGATTTTAGTCCATGTTCCATGATCATGCACATGCATCTTTCACTCTTTCAATGCCTTGAAGAGTTGGTGTTTTATGCCTTATGAATGGATCATTGTGCATGCCTCTATGCTTAGGTCTTTGGGATGCCATCTCAGTAGGTTTTTGGGCTTATTTTGACATGATGTAACTCTGGTTTATGTTTTCCAATTCATGCCATGTTTGGTTTTAATAGGTGTAGTTTAACACCCCTTTTGTAGCCTTGCATGCTTCATGTTTTGGGCCTTTTGTTCTAGCTTGTTATGGCTAGGTTCAAGCATGTTTTTAGACTCACCTTGACCTGTCTTCGGACTGTTTTGACGCCCTTGCCCCCTTTGGGGCTTGCTTTGTATAGCCATGGCTTAAGGCCCTTTGCTATTTTCGAGCTTTGAGCTTTCTTGCATGCTTTATTTGTCTTGCTAGAGTGGTTTGGCACCATTTCATGCTTATTTTCAGAACTTTTGGGTGCTGTTATATATCCATGCTTATAACTATTTAAGTGTGCTTAAGAGTCGCATCTTTATGCTTTGATCCTTGAGCCAATTGGCATGCATGTTTGCCTTGCCTTTTCATGCTTTTCATACCATCTTTTCAATACTTATGGCCACTGATTTGGGCATGACTCAGGTCTACCCCTTTTAGTTTAAATCCACTTAGCGTATTCACTTGCATGTTGCTTGCATGCTTATCTTATTTAGCATTATGTATGCCATGTCACCTTGCATTGAGAATGCTATCTTACATTAAACATTGAGCATGCCATGTAGTTCATAGCATTGAGTATGCCATGATTGTTTCCATGTAGTTCATAGCATTGTGTATGCCATGTGTTTGCATGCTTAGGTTACATCGCATTGTGTATGCTGCGTTGTCCATTTGGATTGTGTATGCTAGTTGTTCTTAGCATTGTGTGTGATGCATGCCATTAGCCTTGTTAGATTATTCATATTGCATTGTATCTTCGCATGCTTAAGTCATATTGCATGTTTTCCATGATTGTGTTGCATTGTTGTTTGGATTAAGTATTAATCCGAGCATGAGAAACGTGGGACGTTTCATCCTTAAACTGAACACTTGTCTCAGCAGGTTTCATGCCAAATCTTTGACGCTCTTGACGATGCATGATAGAGTTCTAGGCATTTATATGTTTATTTGCCCATTCATTCTACATTGATTTGCACATGTTAGATCTTCGGCCATCATGCATCGAAATGCGTGCTTGATGGTCTTGGATCCGATTATGCCTCTCCCTTGATGTTTCGAGGTGATATGGGGTGGCATAATGCGTACATATCCTTGGTGTCACAGCACACCAGTGGCCGGCAGCCTCTCATCTTTGGTCGGTAGTGTGAATTCTTGGCCGGCAGGGTGGTCGGCAGAAGCTCCTCATGGTTGGCAGGCCACTGGTGCACTCCCCAGCATGGTTTTGGTAAGATCCAGCAGCAAGTGTTAAAGGACACCCTGCAGACAGAGCCTCAAGAGAGCAACCAGAGAGCTTTTCGGGATGGCAACCGAGCATGCATCCTCTTCTAACTTCAAGCAGAGTTGAGGCAACATTGTTTATTGATTTTCTTATTCATTAGCATGAATTTGTTTATAATTAGTTAATTTGTTAATTAGTTAAAGTTTTGAAATAATTAGTTGCATGCCTTCCAACCCACACGTCTTTCTCCCTTTTACTTACCGCTTACGATGGTTAGTTTTAGGGCATATTTTGTTTAGCATGTCTTATGCTTGCATGCGCGCATCCATTCATCTGTCTTGCATGCTCCGGGCTCGACACATCATACAAATCGCATTGTATTTCAATACCAAGTTGAATACATGATTATCAAGCTACATTTCATATGACATTCTAGAATAGTCGAGCCTACTTTAGATGCATTTTCGCATGTGTTGCATTAGCCATCTTGAAATGAACTAGGATCATGCATGATTATTGACTAGTTCTTTGTTTTGGCTTGGAGTACGCTGTGAGTGTTTATGCTTTAGCATATTGCATGTGTGTTATTGATTTCCATGTATAGCATGCTTGCCATGAGGCTAATTGCTTAGTTGATATAACTGCCCGAATGCCTGTGGGTGAAGGTTGGATTGCTTGAATTGGAACAATTCATTGAAATCCTCGATTTAGCCTACTTGCAAGTAGCAAACTTCAAAGCATTTTCAAAACAAACGGATATGCAATGTTTTGTTCCAAATTAGGCGATCTAGTCTATACTTGTATGGTGTGCACATCACGTAGTAAGATTAGCTAATTAACCGGAATAAGAGCACATGTGTTTTCAAAAACAAGATATCATGCTTAGTACAGGCCGATCTTTGATCGGGCGAGCGGGGTTGCTCATTGCATGACCTTCCCCTCTCGTACCCAAGTTCCCGAGCCAAGGCAACTTTGGTGATGACGGACACGTGGCCTTAGGCAACGAGTCAGGGTTTCCTAAATTTTCAAAAAATAAAATATTTAGGGGGCGACTCTGTATCTAGCAAAGCAGTCCATGTTTGGCACTTCTTTACAAAAAATCAGTTTTCCAAAATGATTTGCCGGATTTGGGCTCTTTGGTGATTTATCGGTCTTGCATTGCACTTTGTGAGATTAGATTCAGAACTATGACATTTGGGTCCGAATTGTAGTAGCAAAGCCTAACCCAGGCGCGTCTACAGTCCGGTATTCTTGGGGCTGAGAACCCGGATGCCACAGTCCTGTCTAGGTCGCCTTTTTCTTTTTCCTTTGAGTCTGTTGTAATAGAGGAATCAGGCGGACTGGATGTTATTAATGAGAATGGTACCGCTATGGCTTCCGAGTACTTTTCTGTGCCTTTAACTTATTGCATTAATCAAGACTTTCAAAATTTTGATGAAAACGACGAGGAAGAAATTCCTCCGGTTTTACAACGTTTGATTGATCAAGAGCAGGAGTGCTTTGTTAGACCCTTGGTTGATGAAATCACCACAATTAATGTTGGTACTGAGAAGGACCCGCGGCTAGTCCAGATCGGGTCCATGTTGTCTTTAGAGGAGCGCAACCACTTAGTCGCTTTATTAAAAAATTTGAAAGATGTTTTCGCGTGGTCCTACGAAGACATGCCTAGGATCGATCCTGAGATTGTACAGCACCGGATCCCTCTTGACCCAGAGGCCTGACCTGTTAAGCAGAAGCTCCGAAGGATCCGCCTGGACTTGGCTCTCAAGGTCAAAGAAGAGGTCACCAAGAAAATTGACGCAAGGTTCCTGCTGGTATCTAAATAACTTGGTTCACCAATATAGTTTCGGTGCCAAAAAAGGATGGCAGAATTCAGGTATGTGTGGACTTCAGGGATTTGAACAAAGCCAGTCTAAAGGACGACTTTCCTCTGCCGCATATCGACGAATTAGTGGACTTCACTACTAGGCATGCGTTGCTCTCATTCTTGGATGGATTTTCAGGCTACAATCAGATTTTGATGGCACCCGAAGACCGGGAGAAGACTGCTTTCACCACCCCGTGGGGAACCTATTGTTATAGGGTGATGCCGTTTGGGCTGAAGAATGCTGGAGCTACGTATCAACGGGGCTGCGACCATAATTTTTCACGATATGATCCATAAAGAGATTGAGGTGTACGTGGATGACATGATTGTCAAGTCCAAGGAAAGCGAGGGCCACTACACTACCTTACAGAAGTTTTTCCAACGGATCAGAGAGTATCGGTTGCGGCTAAATCCTCAGAAATGTACATTTGGTGTTACAGCAGGGAAAATGTTAGGGTTCTCGATCACACAGAGAGGTATTGAGGTCGATCCTTCTAAAATTAAGGCCATCTTAGAAATGCCACCACCGAGGACTGAAAAGGAGGTGCGAGGCTTTCTAGGTAAAGTGCAATTCATAAGACGGTTCATTGCAAAATTAACCTTGACTTGTGAACCACTCTTTGGTCTCCTAAAGAAAGGAAAGAAGTTCCAGTGGGACGACCGATGCCAAGTTGCCTTCAAGCAGATCAAGCAACATTTACGGAACCCACATGTGTTGTCACCGCCTGAGCCGGGGAAACCGTTGATTTTGTATCTTTCAGTGACTAGAACTACAATGGGGCTGCATGCTTGCACAGGAGTCTGAGGACAAAGTGGAGAAAGCTATCTACTACCTGAGCAAGAAAATGCTGGATTATGAAACCCGCTACACTCCGCTGGAGAAGGCCTGTCTGGCCTTGGTATGGGCTGCCAGGAAGCTGAGGCACTACATGTTAGCTCACTCTGTAATACTAGTTTCGAGATTAGATCCCATCAAATATCTTTGTGAGAAACCAGCACTTACGGGTAGGCTAGCCCGTTGGTTGTTTCTGCTTTCCAAATTCGATCAGAAGTATATGACGCACAAGTCAGTGAAAGGGAGAGCGGTGGCGGAGTTCCTAACCGATCACCCAGTTTAAGGGGATGAAGCAGTTGAGTATCTGTTCCCAGACGAGGCCATTCTGCATGTCGAAGAAGAGACATGGATGATGTACTTTGACGGAGCGTCAAACCAACATGGGTATGGGATAGGGGTGTTGCTGATAGCACCCGACAATTCTCGTATTCCTCTAGCATTCAAACTCTGGTTCAAAGTGTCGAACAATGAGGCAGAATACGAGGCATGTATTACTGGACCAGAAGCAGCCCTAGAACTAGGGGCAAAATGGTTCGATGTCATCAGGGACTCGAACCTTGTTGTATCTCAAGCTAAAGGAGATTGGAAAGTTAAAGAAGAAAAGATGAAAATCTATTACCAGACCTTGGACATGCTGATTCCTCAGTTTCAGAAATAGAATTTCGCTCATGTATTAAGAGAGAACAACAGGTTCGCTGATTCATTAGCAACTCTATCTTCTATGATAGACATCCCTTTTGGAGCCCGGATGCGTCCGATCATCATCGAACATAAATTCGTACCGGCCTACGATCTGATTGCTGCCATAGATGAGGTACAAGATGAGAACCCCTGGTATTACGACATCTGGAACTTTTTGGAAAAGGAAACCTATCCACCAGGGGCAAATGCCAAAGATAAGAGAGCAATTCGGAGAATGGCTGCTCAGTTCATCGTCTACGAGGGTAAACTGTACAAGAGGGGTCATCTCGGGATGCATAAACTATATGTTGATGCTGAAGAATCCAAGCGCCTGATGGAGGCCATCCATGGAGGAGAGTGTGAAGCGCACATGAACGGGGTGACGCTAGCCGAAAGATCTTTAGATAGGGTTATTACTGGTCCACCATGGAGGAGGATTGTATTGGCTTTGTCTGGCGATGCCACAAATGTCAAATCTATGCAAACCGCATGAACATTCTACCGTCGAAGATGTAAAATATGACTTTGCCTTGGCCATTTTCAGTCTGGGGGGTTGATGTGATTGGGGTTGTCACTCCAAAGGGGTCCATTGGGCATGAGTACATTCTGGTAACGATAGACTACTTCACGAAGTGGGTTAAGGCAAATCTTACGTGGTGTTGAAGGCATCGCATGTCGCTAAGTTCATCAGGAACAACATCATCTGTCGTTACGGGGTCCCGAATGAGGTTATTTCGGATAATGGTTCCCACTTCAAGAGGAGGTGATCGACTTGCTGGAGAAGTAACAAGTGCCTTTTCATAAGTCATCTACATATCGGCCGCAAACCAACAAAGTTGTTGAGGCCGCCAACAAGAACATCAAGCACATTCGGCAAAAGATGGTGGAGACCTACCGGGACTATCCAGATAAGCTGCCATTTGCTCTTTGGGGCTACCAGACTTCAATTCGAACTTCTATTGGGGCAACTCCATATTCCTTGGTCTATAGGATGAAGGCTATTATGCCTATCGAAGTTGAGGTTCCGTTATTACGGGTATTGGCTGAGTGTCAGATAGCTGAGGCAGATTGACAGCAAAGCAGAACCTATGCTCTTTGATGAAAGAAGGCTGAAAACACTGTATCACATCCAAGGTTATCAACGGAGAATTGCCAGAGCTTTCAACAAGAAGGTTAAGTCCAGGAATTTGAAGGAATGGGATCTAGTGCTCAAAGACAACCGAGCTCCCATCCACGACCTTAGGGGCAAGTTCAGACCCAATTGGACTGGTCGGGTGGAGCTATCATTCTGATGGACCTAGATAGCCTAGAGTTCTCCCAGCCGATCAACATGGACAAGTTGAAGAAATACTATCCCTTAGTGGCTCACTAGGCCGAAAATCCGAAAGGGCAACCTAGGCAAAAGTTAGAGCATGAAAATTTTGAAATAATAAAAACTGAGCTCACAAGGTTGAAAACCCAGAAAGGGCGGCCTTGGCAAAAGTTAGGGCGCAAAAGGAGAGTGTTAATACACGAGTGAACCTGCACCCGAACTACGTAAGGCTTAATTCCCATCTTCGGGATACGTAGGCAACTTCATCCTGAAGTCCAACCATAAACACTTCCAAATCAACTTTGTCTGTGTGATCTTGTTGGTCATCTTTGTCTATTCTGCATTCAAGAGCTCGGTTGTGATCTCCAGTACAGTGCTATTCAGACAAGGGGCAACTTTCCAGTTGCTTGGATCCGGGGTTGTACATCTCAGTGATATATCTCAGGTGTGTCCAGTTGTGATCCATATCAAAAATGGTTTTGAAAAGTTTTAATAAAAGTTGATTTTGCTCAAATTAATCTTTTTACAACTTAGACCATTTTTGGATCAAACGAAAAATTTTTGGTACCCACAACCTTCAATTACATTGATTTCAGTACAGAGTTCTCCTATTCTTGAATACAAATTGAAGTCGCTTTTTATTACATTTATAAAGAAAACTTGAAAGTAGTGATAAAGCAATAAACTCGGGGCATAGTCAGGTGTTCCTGCGCCCCCTCCCAAAGCTTGTGGAAGCCTCTGATGCCAAAGTAGGCCCAATCTGTGCCTCTTCATCAAGCCAAGCTACGAACTCATCAAAAAGGGTACAACCGAAAGTGGGAGCGGGGACCAGAAGCTCTCTCGTCCTCCATGTTGTGGCATACCGAGCTAGTTGCGCGCCTCGGGCTGGAAATGCGGTAGGGTACTCTATCATTTCCTCTGGGCAAGTCTGATCATGCCCAAATTGGCATCGGGATCGGAATGGGAAGTAAAAGACATAGTGTGTCAGGCTGATCAACTGAATCCTAGGCAGACGAGACATATTGTAACTCATCGCCGGCAGATTGAGCCAGGGGCAACGCCAAGCAATACTGGCAGCAACCAGACTGCACATCCATTCGCACGACCATCCCTCATCTGGGCCATCGACTAAACGTCGCTGGAAGCAATAGCCGCAGGCTGAATATGCTAGGCCTGAATCAACAACCTTCAACTTATCGATCAACCATATCTGGGCAGGGATGAAAAATGAGAGATAAAAGAATAGAGAGGTGTACATGCAGAGAAAAGTGAGAAAAGAGTTTTGAGAGAAAAACTGAGCCTGAGGGCCGAGTGATGTGAGAAATATATGTGAGATAGGGTGGGAAACATTACCTCCAGTAGTAGTGGACTCCCCGCGAATCTAGTCATCTCTCGGTGATGGAAAGCATCCAAACCCATCAATGTCTCAGCTAGTGTCATGACGATGCAGCCCTTGCCCTCTTTTAAGCCTTGGGCAGCCTCAATTAAACGGACGCTAGACCCTCCGGAGCTTGGGGCAAGCAAGAAATGAGACAGCATGCACAAACAGAGGGCATGTCGACGAAAACCTTGCCAGTGATGATCGACGCGGTCACCGGCATCAGAAAACCAACGAATCAGGCTGGGAATGTCCAATTCCCCATCGCGGATCAAAGATCGAGCATCATGCAAAGTGAGTCCGCACATCCGTCCTAAGGCTTGGACGTGGCCAAAGCGGAATTGGGGCAAAATCTCTTCATCACGCTCGGACTCCATCAAAGCTCGAAAGTCTTCGAAAGTGGGACACATCTCTTGTCCGCCAAAGCTAAAAATGTACATAATCAGATTCCAACACCCAGCCGCGGCATGGAGGAATGGAAAGCGCAACAGGGTGCGGCTCAGTGTGAATAGTGCATTCATTCCGAAGCCCCAAAAATTTAGCTTTTCCGAGCCATCCAAGTTAGTAATCGAACTTGCAAGATTTCAGACAAGAAATGCCTCTATTTGGTGCAAAAACAGAGTTGAAATGGAGAAACTACGAAGCTGGGGCTTTTGTAGAAGTTAAGGTGTTGAGTGGAAGACAAGTAGCAGCATTCTGGAAGTTCTCATCATTAGTGGCCAACCGGCCAATTTGATGGCCGACCGCCATCTTTTTAGCCGATCAGCTAATTTTTGTGGCCGATAGCCCTTTATGATGGCCGATGGACTCCCACCTTGGCCGATGGCCTCTCATTTTGTTCCCTGAGCTGTCCATGTGTTGGAGGTTTTGGGAACTTGTGGCTTATTCCACTTCGAATGCCTATCGGTGACGATTTTGTGAAGTTGTGCCTATGTTGCTTCAGTTTATTTATCGAGTTTTGTTTTGCATTGATTGTTAAGTTCTTGTCTTGCTTATCGAGTTGTATTTACATTTGGTTAGTATGTCAAGTCCTGTCTTGCTTATCGAGTTGTTTTAGTCTTTTAGTCGTCAGGTGGTTCACTACCTGATTAAAGCAATGCAATTCGAGTGTATGGTTTTCAAACAAAATTCAATCTCATTTACATGTTGTGTGATGTAATGCGATGCGATGCTTAGAATGTAAATGTAACACTTTTTCAATCAAAAAGCTATTTTTTTCATTTCATCATTGTTTCTTGTTGCAAGAGTACAAAGTTTTAAAGAACATAAATTTGCCTGACGCAGTACAATGTGCAAAAACTACTAGCAAAAAAGGAAAATAAGAAGAAAACAAAACATCTGGAATCGGCGCCAATCGCCTCAAGTGACGAAATCTCTCATCGTCCTCTTCCTGGACGAAGGTCTAGGATCACCGCCGTCAGCTCCGCTACCAGAGTCTGAACCCGAGCCGTCTCCAGCCTCATCTGTATCCTGAGACGACTCTGATTGTGGGCTCAATGCCTCCCCCTCGGACTCATCGTTATCTCGGGCAGGCTCTCCCGAACTACTCTCGGTACGAGTACGCATATGTCTGCCTCGGCTGTGTACCGACATCCCTCGTCCGGCTCCCCCTGCTGCTCTGGAAGGCACTGATGGTCCCGCTGGTGCACCCGCTGTGGCTGGTATCTGGAATGGGGCTTGAAAAAAGAACATTTCGCAGATGCATCAGTTAGGCTATGCAAAGCTGAATGTAATATCAAATACAGTATACGAGATAGAGTGTGTCAGTGCCGTGAGCAGTGTATGATTACAGTGTATGAATGTTGTGATCAGTATACGAGATACAGTGTGTCAGTGCTGTGAGTGGTATATGAGTACAGTGTGTCGAATGCCGTATTGAGAATGTAATGCATTAGACCAGTACATAACAGATTATGCAAGGTTTTGGGACTGAGGTTGAAAGAACTTACTGGGATACCGTAAATACTCAACAGGTGCATGCTCCTCTGTTGCATCCCCATCACTGAAGCTGACAGCTCTAGAGCCTACCCAGTGTACTCTATTGAAGCCTGCAAAAGTGTTGAGGCAATTAGTAATCTGTCGGATCTCAACTTAAGTGAATTGAATGTACAGAATGAAAAGCATTGCACGTACCGGGGTCGAGTCTCGAACTCCGACGAGCTCATGATCAGCCGGATGATGAGCGATGGGTATCTGATAAGTCTCTCCAGCTTACCCATGGCATGTCATAGTGGTAGGCAAGTCTGGCCACTCTGCTCTCCGTCTTCTTCGGGAACCCCTCCTGCCATGGCCCTAAGTCGCCCTTGATGCTCCCACTCCTCCTGCTAGGGCTACAGGCCTATCTCCCTCACCTCGGCGAGCACTGGCCAGAGGTCGGATGAGATAAGTCTGGATGAAGTCGGTGTAGCCGTCATCATCTCTAAAAAAGTTGGCATCCCAACCTATCGTGAAATCGATCATCTCCTGCGGGGTGTACCTCTCTGTATGCCTCATATGGGTGGGAGGTGGCCTCGGGACTATCTGCTTAGGCAAACCAAGGCTCTGTCGCAGGAAGCGCTTACCCAGGTACCACACTCGGTAGATCGGACCCTCAAGCAAAACCCGAAATCGAGCAGTCTCCCGAGCGCCCATGTACTGGTCTCTCACTGCGTCAGGCAACACTGCCCAGGGCTGCTAGGTGATCTGTAGATGACAAAATGTACAGTTTATTATTTTCTATTGAAAGTGCAGTATAAAGCAAGAATACAGATGAACTGTAAGGTTTGAAATACCTCAGCTGCAGCTATAGTGTCAAAGTATCTGCGGAAGAACAAGAAAGACTCTCGCGGCCTCCGCTCGCATCTCCCATTATATCTATGAGACTATGGAACGACAGGGGCCATCTCTACCTCTGGCTCTGGAGCAAGCCTCGGGAAGTAGGCATACACCCACAACTACAGAATGTAAAAAGGGCAACAATGAGTATGTTTATCAGTAAAGCAAAATACAGATGAAGCAGAAATCAGAGAATGATGTGTGGTATACAGTCAATGTAAAGCAGATTACGTGTATGCAGTGTATGTTGTATACAGATAGTGTAAAGCAGAGTTGTAAAAATAGAAAGGAAAAATGTACCTCCCAGGCTCGCCAATAGGCTCCTAGCAGATGCCCGCTCCGATGAGATGAGGAGCTCATGTACCTGTACAGTGTGGTCAATCCTGCACCACTCCAATCATAGCGCCGGATCCGGGTCACGTCCACCAGTGCGCTCAACAGATAGAGGCCGGCAGTGTTCGCCCGATCGGTGAATAGGGTAGTACCCAACATGAACATAAGGTACCCTCGGGCGTAGCGCTCGACCTCCTCTCGGGTAGTCGGCGTCTGTATCCTGAACTGGTCCTCGAACCATGAATATCTCACGAACCCTGGTTGGGAGAGAGGTGGATGAATGCAGTGCAAAAAGATCTGGGCAGCATCCCACTCGCCCATATCAGTGTCGAACGGGATCGGATCACCCCATACTCCGATGCCGGTGAGCATGGAGAAGTCGAAGGGAGTCGTCGTCATCTCTCCTGCTATAGAAAGGTGGAAGGAATCGATGGTGTCCCACAACCGATCCACTAGCGCGCCTAGGAGAGGCCGACTCACAGTGAGGCGCGAGAGTCTATGCAAAATATGCCAAAACTGGCCTGATCGACGATGTGGCGAACCTCATCGGGTA
Source organism: Camellia sinensis (assembly GCF_004153795.1). Lineage (NCBI taxonomy): Eukaryota > Viridiplantae > Streptophyta > Magnoliopsida > Ericales > Theaceae > Camellia > Camellia sinensis. The sequence goes on from NW_021027701.1 coordinate 403,353, forward strand.
GCTCCATGTACCAATCTCGAGCAACAGTGTTCCCATAACCCCGGAAGGCATGGAAATCTCCCTTTGTTCAAAGACAAAGAGATGCGAAACAATGTTAGGAATACAGTGTTTGAATGTGTTCAGAATTGATAAAAATGCAGTGTGTGTGCATATGTTCGAGTTGACACAAATATCATGTATGAATGTGCTCAGGATGAACTAAGCATGCGTTGTACAAGTATATCTGGGTTAATCAAATGCAGAGTGACATTGGCTATTTGAAGTACATGACCTACATTACAAAAAGTAAAGGGGAAGAGTATACCTTAGCGGCGTCATAGGACAAGTGTAACTCCGGCTCGCGTAGCATGAGTTCCCCTGGCGCGCCTCGCGCGAAGCTCCTGAACTGGCGAATACTGTCGGGAGGTAACACATGTACCTCAGGCTCGTACATCACCAGGTCGAAAGGTCAAACACTGAGCAGCAATAGCTCGAACTCGGGATCCATCTCTATCCCTGGAGGAGCCACCCTCTGGAATATCATCCGCCATCTCGAGAATAGGGAGAAAACGGTCAAAGGTATGGAAAATGGGCAAGAATGCCAAAAGTCAACCCCGAGGGGTGAAAATGGAGGAAAATGACAAGGCTCAGAAGAGGGCATGAAAACCAAGGACAACTTAGGAGAAACAAACCCCAAGTGATGGAAATCAAGAATGTGGCACCAAAATCACTTTCCAATCGATTCAAAGCGTGTAAAACAACGAGGGTTTCGCGAATCGAAAGTTGTGGGACGCTTGGAGAAGTGTGTAAAGCTAGGATCAAAGGGAGGAAAATGATCTAGAGAGAGAGAAGGAAGGATTTTGGCAAGGGAGAAGTAAAAGAATAGGGTTTGAAACCCTATACTTAAAGACTCGCGGTGAATGGACAAAACTACCCTGAATCTGCCACTCTTGGCCAATCGGCTAAATTGTTGGCCAATAAGCTTGTCTGATGGCTGATGGATGGCTGATGACTCCCCCTTCTGGCTAATGGATCTAAAATGCCCTTGTTTGAGGTAGTTATGTTGATTTGTGTTTTCATATCTCAAGAAAGTGCAAGAAAATACACTTTTGAAGCTTAAGCGGCATCCCTAGTGACCCCGAACCGTGTTTTCCATGCACGGCACTCGATACGCACAAGGTGTATCCTTTTTCATATCCTTTTGTATATTGGAAGATTCGAAAATTACTTTTGAATATGTGGCGTTACAGTGTTTTGTCATGTTTACAAGGTGCACGTTTCTTATATGCCTTTTCACTCTTACATTGAGCATGTCTCATCTTGTTTTTAGGTTGTATCTCAACATTGCAAAGAACATGCCTTTACCATGCTTACATTGAATATGTGCATCTCTATGATGTTGCATTGTCATGCACACCTTACTTGCGTTGTCGCGCACACTTGTTGCATTGTCATGCACACCTTACTTGCGTTGTCCCGCACACTTGTTGCATTGTCATGCACACACTACTTGCTTTATCACGCACACTTGCTGCATTGTCATGCATACTTCACATACGTTGTCACGCACGTTCCATTTGCATTGTTATGCACCCTTCCACCCGCATTGTTATGCACTATTCACTTGCGTTGTCACGCACGTTCCACTTGCATTATTGTGCACCCTTCCACCCGCATTGTTATGCAGTCTTCACATGCGTTGTCACGCACATTCCACTTGCATTATTGTGCACCCTTCCACCCACATTGTTATGCACTCTTGCATGCGTTGTCACGCACGTTCCACTTGCATTGTTATGCACCTCTTTACTTGCGTTGCCACGCACGTTACCTGCATTGTTATGCACTTCTTCACTTGCGTTGCCACGCACGTTACCTGCATTGTTATGCACTTCTTCACTTGCGTTGCCAAGCACGTTACCTGCATTGTTATGCACCTCTTCACTTGCGTTGTCACGCACTTTTCACTTCCATTGTTATGCACATCTCTTATGCATTGTTATGCATCTTTCCATTGCCATCATATGTGCACACTCTTATCATGTATTGAAGTTTTATCTTGATAAAGCGTTAATCATGTGTTTCTACTATATTGTATCTATCAAAATCTCTCTTTTGTGCAGGCACAATATTGTATGTACGGTTCATTCAGGAGTAGTTCCGGTTCAGTTTGACTACTAGCTTTCTCCACTCGCGTGCCGCGTTTGGACGTACCCGCACTATCATGTGCATCGCGCTTTCTTGCGCAACCTTTCTCCGCTCGCGTGCTGCGTTTGGAAGTACCTGCACTGACATGTGCATCGCGCTTTCTTGTGCAACCTTTCTCCACTCGCATGCTGCGTTTGGACGTACCCGAACTGTCATGTGCATCGCGCTTTCTTGTGCACCCCCTTCTCCTTTCGCATGTGGTGCGTTAGAACGTCTTCGGTTTCGAACACTCAGATGCGTTCTGGTGTTCATTTATTCACTTTCTCCTTTTGCGTTTGATACGCTAGGAAGTGTTGTGTTTGAGACTCCGGGTATTCTCGGTAGTCGCTCTTAGTCTTCTCCGCGTGAGACGCAGTGAGAATTGTATAATTTTCTTACATCCTTTCTGCATGAGATGTAGTTTGGTTCCTGTTTACTTTCTCGCACAGCATTCGCTTAAAATGTTGCATTTGTTTGACCTAATTGCTTCATCACAACTCACTTTGCATAATCATAAGTTATGTTCTGCATCGTGCATGTCTTTTTCATTTTGCCCCTGCCTGGGGGCGCATCTTATTGTTATCTTGTATGTTTGTCTAAGTCTTCGGCCTTGTCAAAAATGGGTCGTCTCTGGGCTTTGACATTCACTCCCGTCATCTTATGACTTTCGAGTTCTGTCAAAGAGGGGCAACTGTTGACACCCCATTTTTTACCGTCCTCAAGACTTGGATGTCATCGTTTGAACACTCGATGATCATCTATGCTCGTGTTCATTTTGAGTTTCTGAAGGTCTTGGCTGCGCGCCTTACTTTAGAACCTCTCAATTTGTCTGTTTTGTGCTTAGTTGTGGACCAAGAGCTTATGGTTTTTGTTTCTGTGGGAAGAAGGTGGCTTGTTGGCCAACCCTACAACCCATCGACCAGGCCTCTTGCTCATCGGCCTCTCCTTTTTGCCATCGGCCATAAGTGTTGGCCTATCGGCACTCTTTTTGGCCGGTCGGCACTCCTTTTGGTCGATCCGCCACTTTTTTGGCCGAGCCCCCTTTTTCAGCTTTTGCAGATATTTTTTTTCCAGCTGGTGCCAGCAGTTGGTCACTTGGTGTATCCTCTATACACGTGTATGGATGGATTTGAACCAAGTCCTAGCTTGTTCAAGAAGCTTGGGACTTGGTTTTCTATAAGAAGGGAGGCCCCTCTCCCTTTCCAGAGGTTCTGAAAATTGAGATACAAGATACATATATCTCTCTCTCTCTATTTCCCTCTCTCTCTCTCTATATATATATATATATATATTAGCCCTTGTTTGTGCCTTAAAGTGAGTGTTCTTCACACATTTTGCCTAGAACCCCTTAGCCAAACCTCTTGACCTTGGAGCTTAAGTTCCATAGGACTTGTTTTAGCATCCTAAAGTTGGTTTTGGCTCAAAAAAGCTGCTGATTTTGTTGTTCTTCCAGGGTGAGTCCCATATCCTCTTTTAAGCTTTGTGTTGCTTGAGTATTTAGCCAACTTTGCATGCTTCTTTTGGCTTAGCTTCCATCTGAAAAAAGTCTTGTTTTGAAGTTCTTAACATGTTGGTTTGAGACCTCTTTGGTGTTGGGGGTGGTCTACCCCCTTTAGAGCCTTGTTTGGCCTTGTTTTGAACCACCTCTTTAGGCCTTCGAAATCACCTTCATTTAGCCTCTTCACCACTGAATTCTAGAGGAACTTTAGTGGTGGGAAGTGTGTTTTGAGGTCTTAAATAGGAGGGGGTTGTCCCCCATCCTCTTCTCTTGAATGCTTGTGTTGATGGCTCATCAAGTTGGCATGTTTTTATACCTCTTTGTGGCTCCATTACAGCATGTCTTAGGCCTTGTTTTGCCATGATATAACACAGTTTTGTCTTGGTTTGATCACATCATGCATGCTCCTTGCACTTGTAGTGCAAATCCTCTCATTCGCCTAATATGTATCATGCTTTTGGCTCTACTCAAAGAAGTTTTTCCTCATGTTTTACCATGCTTAAGCTCTGATTCATGTTGTCTTGGTCATGCATGCCTTGTTTTGTATAGCCATAGTTCATTCTAGCTTGTTAGCTTTGAGTTTCCAAGCCACTAGCATGCATTTCTTGGGCTATTTGCATGATTTGGCATCACTTGGTATATGATTTCAGTGCATATGGTGTGGCCATACTCTCTCATGCTTCACTATTTCAATGCTTTTGGTAGTCATGCTTTATGCCTTAAACATGAGCCTATATGCATGCCATGTTGCCTAAGCTTGTGGGCTGCCATATCAGTGCATTTTTGGTGTTATTTTGACATGCCATGACTCTAATTTTAGTTGGTCAAGTCATCTCATGCTTGGTTTTGGCGGGTGTAGTGCAATCCTCCTCATTGGCCTTGTATGCGTCATGTTTTGTGCTTACCATGCTAGCTTGTTTTGGCCTCATTGCATGCATGTTTTGGCCTTATTTTGACCTGCCTTGGGACTGTTTTGAGTCACCTTGGCCCTTTGGGGCTTGCTTGATATGGCCACAGTGTAAGTCCTTTGGCTAGCTTTAAGCGTTGAGCCTACTAGCATGCCTTATTTGTCATATGTGCATGATTTAGTGTCACTTGGAATGTGATTTCAAAGCCTATTTCACTTCCACCCTCCCACATTTTTCACTCATTCAATGTGTTTGAGAGTTGCACCTTTATGCCTTGCTTGTGAACCAATTGGCATGCATACTTGTATATACTTTCACACTTCATTTTCAGCATGTTTTGGCCATTGTATTGGCATGCATGAGGCTTAGTTGGGGTTGGTTTGCGCCATTGAATATTGCATTACATGACCCTTACCATTGCATTCTTGTTCGCATGTTGTTGCATGAAATTGTTATTTGCATGTTGTTGCATGTTCATGATGTTTAGCATGTTGTTGCATACTTGGTGCATTGCATGTTGTTGCATGCTTGTTGCATTGCATGATTTTTTCATGTTGTTGTTATTTGCATGTTGTTGCATGTTCATGATGTTTAGCATGTTGTTGCATACTTGGTGCATTGCATGTTGTTGCATGCATGTTGCATTGCATGATTTTTGCATGCTTGTTGCATTGCATTGTGTGTGCATGCATTGCTTTGCATTGTGTTTGGATAGGGTGCCAATCCAAACACGAGGAACCAGGGACGTTTCATACTTGAAGTGATGAAACGTGCCTCAATTCTTGGTCGCTGACCCTCTTGATCAAGCATGATAGAGGTTAAGGTCCCTTATGTGGTATTTGTGTGCATTCATCAACATTGATTTGTGCAACTTGGCCTCTTTGACCATCATGCATTGAGATGCATGATTGGTGGCTCGAGAGCCGAGCACTACACTCATTTGAGCTTAAGACATGATAAGAAGTGTAGTTGTACACATATTTTCTTGTAAATACACTGCCATGCCTCTGTTAGTGCTCTGTTGCAGCAAAGGGAGAATTTGCAGGAAGCAGTGGCCTATCGACCACTTAGTCGGCCGATCGGCTATAAAAATTTACCGATAGCCATAAACGCTAGCCGATGGCCACTCCTCTTGGCCGATGACCTCTCAGCATGTCCATGAGGTGAATCAGAAGTATTTTGGAGGTTGGCACAATTTTCAGAAGTCTAAAACAATGCAAACAGAGACATCACGAGGCACGATGGTGGATTCCTGGGAGGACGCGACCGAGCATGCATCATTTATCATTCCGAGGTAGAGCTGTGGCAGCCTATTTTACTTTCTTACTTAGTCGGTTTTATAACTTAATTAATTTATTTAATTAGTTAAGAGATTTGTAATAATTAATTAGCTATGATAGTTAGTTAATTAGTTGGTTTGTATTATTTATCCGGACCCTCCTCCGAGAGGGCAATGTTGTAAATAAGTGTGCATGTGTGTGATGCATGTCTTCTAATCCCCATTTCTTTCTCCCTTTTACTTGCCTATTTTTGATGGTTAGTTTTAGGGCATATTTCAATTAGCATAGCATGCGTGCATCCATTCATCTATTTTCCATGCACCGGGCTCGACGCATCATACAAACTACATTGTATTTCAATTCCAATTTGAATACATGTTATTGTAGACACCCCATTTTTGACCGACCTTAAGACTCAGATGTCACCAGTTGTGCGCTTGGTGATATTGAATATAGTGCTCGTTCAGAAGTTTCAGAGTCTCGGCTATGAGCCTTGCCTCCGGACTTCCGGACTCTTTCGTGCCTTGCCTAGGTTTGCGAACCGGGCTCTCTTTTCTCTGTTTTCTCTCCCCGAGGGGAGGGAGAGGTCTCGTAGACCATCTCTCAGTGGTCGTAGCCTACGTTTCTTGGTCGTAGGCCATTTTTCCCATTTGGAGCCCGGTTTCTAGTTTTTCGAAGCTGACAGCCGTGTGCCTCGGTTCGGGACCACCTAACCACCTCCGTTTGCTCCGGTTTTTGGTATACACCTTATTTCCTCCCGTTTGAGGAACACTGTGGCCCGAGAGACCAACTTCGTGGTCGAACGCCACCTCTGGTGCTTAACAGCCCATTTTCGGGGCCCCAGGCCGCGCGTTTCGGTCCCCTGAACCTCCGTTCTGCATTCGTTTTGGTTCATTTTTTGTGGAGACCTTATTTTCATAGTTAGGAAGCTTGTAGGAGGGTGGGAGGCCAGCAATTGTTCCAAAAAGCCAGCTTTATTCCTTCGTCGCCCTCCGACTCCCGTTTTCCTCACTTGAAAGCCAATGTTGACCACCCCGGGGCCACTTTCTTGAACCCTAAACCCCATATTTGTGTTGTACACACCTGGGAGGCCACCAATAGTTGGTGGCCGACCAGTAATTGTGGCCGACCCTCTTGGCCCCCTCTAAAAAATGGTCTTTTCTCTCTCCTGTTTCACTTTTTTTGGGTTTCAACCACATAGTTGTGTTGTGCACACATGATAGGCCACCTTTTTGAGGTGGCCGACCAGTAATTTTGTTTGACCGATTTGAACCCTGGTCGGCCGACCATGGGGGGTGGTCGGCCGACCACCTCAACTTTTTTTACCTGGACGGCCAAACTCCCCTCTCCAAGTGGGTCCCAACTGTGTATTTTGTTTCCCTCCAGATTTTGTATCTGGGGGGGCTGCCTTTTGGGGAGAAATTTGAATTCATTTCCCCCCCTTTTGCTTCCCTCCTTTGCCTATATAACCAGCCCCTCAGCTGTATTCTGAGGTTTACAAAAAATTTGGTCTTGAGCCCTTGCACTTAATCTCTCTCTCCCTCTATTCCAACCCTCAAAACCACCTTGCTCCTACACCATTTCTACACCACCTCATAGCACCACACCTCCATCCTACATTCCAGCAACTTGAGGCTGCTTTCCAGAGGTGAAGAACTCCCAAACTTGGCTCAAAAGTTGTTGGAGCATTGGTCTACAAGGGTGAGTCACTTTCTTCCATTTTCTAGTCTTTTTTGCTTTGTATATAAGCCTTAGTTTCTTGCATTTTTGGGCTCAGACCCTAACTATAAATAGTCATATTTTGAGTCTCTTTTCGTGTTTGATTAAGGGTCTTTCTCTGTTTGAGGCCTCCTGCTATCACTTGCTTCTTTAACTCTCTTTTAGGCCTTATTTTTGCATAGTATTTTAGGCCTATTTCTGAGTTGTTTTGGACTTTGCCATAAACTATAAAATAGCTTATTTTGAGCCCCTATTTAACATTTTTGAAGGGCTCTCCTCTGTTTGAGGCCTTCTGCTATCACTTGCCTCTTTATTTCTCTTTTAGGCCAATCTTTGCATAGTATTTTAGGCCTATTTGTGAGCTGGTTTGGACCTTGACATAAACTATGAAATATCTTGTTCTGAGCCCCTCTTCAACATTGTTGAAGGGCTCTCCTCTATTTGAGAACAGAAGCTACCACTTGTCTCTTTACCCCTCTTTTTGGCCTTTTCTTGCATGATAGTTTGGCCTTATTTGTGATTATTTTCGTGGCTTGATGTAAACTGTAAAGTGCCTTGTTTTGAGCCCCTCTCCAACTTTGTTGAAGGGCTCTTTGCCATTTGGGGTCAGCTGCTGTCCCTTTGTGTTTAATCTCTATCTTAGGACCATTTTTGCATGATAGATTAGCCCTATTTGTGTTCATTTTTGGGACTTGTCGTAAACTGGAAATATGCATGTTTTGGGACTTTCTTGCATCTGCCTCATGATTCATGATAAAATAATGCATGTTTTGTATAGCTATAGGCCAATGCGTATGCCTAGTTTTGTGTTTCGTGGCCATTCCATGCATCGGGTGCCATGTTTCCATTTTTTGGGATCATTTTGCATCCCATTTTAGTGCTGAAAACTTGCATGTTTGTATGCCATATTTCGTGCCTTGCCATGCCTTGTTAGAGTGGCATTTGTGCCTTAGGATTGGTCCTCGGTTTGCGTGCATGTGTGCACGCATTTCGAGTGTCTCATTTTTCATCTTATGGCTACTGATGTGAGTGTGGCTGAGGTCCACTCATGTTGGTGTAAGTCCATCATGCATTGTGTATGCCATTTCATTTCATAGCATTGTGTATGCTAGGTTGTATGTTAGCGCATTGTGTATGCCATGTTACCTCGTGCATCGTGTATGCCATTCCATAACATTGTGCATGCTAGGTTGTATATTAGTTGCATTCATGCATGTCATGCATATTGCATTGTGTTCGGGATAGTAGTTAGCCCGAGCACGGAAAACGAGAGACGTTTCGTACTCTGAGTGACGGAACGCGTCTCAATTCCCAGTCACCGACACTCCAGATTATCCATGATGGAGTTTAGGTCTTGTTGTGTCCATGTGTGCATTCATTTCATATTGAGTCGTGCAATTCGACTCCTCGGCCATCATGGATCGATATGCATGATTGGTGGCACGAGGATCGAGGACTACCCTCCCTGAAGAGTAGTCATGCATACATATGTGAAAATACTTTGCCATGCCCCTTTGTTGCTCTCTGTTGCAGCAAATCAGAAATCGACAGCCTTCTGGAGCTTGGCACGCATTGCAAGAACAATTGCAAACAGAGGCAAACCGGGGCATCGCAAGGGATTCTCCGCACAAGGCAACTCAAGCATGCATCATCCATCATTCGGAACAGAGCTGAGGCAATCCACGGATTTGCATGCAATTTACAGCTTTCCTAGATTAATTTGTTAATTAATTAGGATTTTGTAATTATTTATTCGGGACTGTAATTATTTATTTGGGACTGTATTATTTATTCGAACCCTCTGCGCGAGGGCACAACTGTAAAAAGTGTGCGTGTGTGTGATGTATGTCTTCCAACCCCACGTCTTTCTCCCTTTTATTTACCCACTTATGATAGTTAGATTAGGGCATGTTTCAATTAGCATACAGTATGATAGCATGTTTGCATTCATTCATCTGTTTTGCATGCACCGGGCTCGGCGCATCATACTAACTGCATATTATTTTCAATTCCAAATTGAATACATGTTAGCTGTAGCATTTCATGTGTCATGTTTAGAATAGCCGAGCCTGCTATAGTTGCATTTTTGCACATGTTGCATTAGGCATTTCTGTATAAATAGGATCATGCATGGATTTCTAATTAGCTTTTGTTTTGGCTTGGAGTACTCGGTAAGTTTTATGCTTTAGCATCCTCGCATGCGTGTGAGTGACTGCCATGATAGCATGCTTACCATGAGGCTATGTGCTTATGTGATATAACTGCTTGAATGCCTGTGGGTGAAGGGTGGGTTATTTGGATTGGAACAATTTATTAAATGCGAGTTTTAAGCCCAGTAGATAGTGGCACAATCATGTTTTCTAAGCCCACCCGAGGGTGGCAAATCCACGTCTTAGTCTACTTGCGGGTAGCACCATCAAACCATTTTCAAATAAACAAACATGAAATGTTTTGTTCCAATTCAGGCGATCCAGTCTATACTTATATGCTATGCACATCACATAGTAAATCTAGGCTAATAATCGGAATAAGAACGCATAATGTTATCAAACATAGATATCATGGTTAGTAGAGGCCGATCTTTGATCGGGCGAGCGGGGGTGCTCACGATGTGACTTTCCCCAATCGTACCCAAGTTCCCGAGCCGATGCAACTTTGGTGATGACGGACACGTGGCCTTAGGCAAACGAGTCAGGGTTTCCTAAATTTCCCCAAAATAAATCATTTAGGTGGTGACTCTGTATCTGGCAAAGCAGTCCATGTTTGGCACTTCTTTCAAAATCTGTTTTCTCAAAACGATTTGCCGGATTTGGACTCTTTGGTTCAGATTTGGAACCGTGACAATTTGAGAGTCCTGAACTGTAGTGAGCCCAAATGAACAGAACGAGACTCACCCTCCCGGCGCCTTCGGGGACGTCTGCAGTTTCTGGCAACTCTGCTGGGGAATTAGAGAACTTGACTCGAACTCATGATATCTTGTTTTGACTACACTTGTGTGTTTCTTTGCATTGCATGTGCATTGGTGCGCCTAGGACACCGTGTTTGCCATCTGTTATTCCTGAACGGTTTGCCAGAGGCTTGTCTTGTCAAGGCATGACCATAAGGCTGACCGGTTATGGGCTCTGCCAGTATGGGAACACAAATCCCGATTTTACCGGGGTGCCCTTTTTGACCATTCAACCTAGTGCATATTCGGAATCCGTAGTGACCATTCCAAGCTAGGACAGGTTGCTTACCCGATTTAGTTGTTTGAAACCGCTGCGTGCGTAGTGAAACCCTAGCTCCTGACAAAATAGGACAGGGAAACCCTACCCCAACATAGGGGTGTTTTGGCTCTCACTTGTCTGTTATGTGCTTTTAGAGTGCGTCTCTATAGGAATGCATGCATCAGTCAACAAGTTTGGGCATAGGGCCTGCGGGCATCAGTATCTGGGAATCAGTTTTACCTGAGGGTATCAGTTCACAGGCCGAATTTTGGGGCAAAATTTAGTAGAGGGCACAGCCATCCTGTTATGCTCATATCTATTTTGGTGAAATCAGGCTGAGATGCTGCATGTTTTCTCTTTTGCTAGATAGTGTCGGAACTATAGCTTCAGAAGGCTTCGATATCCCCCGGGTACATTGGGCTAGTGCTGATAGACTTTGTTAGGTCAGAAATTCAATTCAAGGGCAACCAGTGTTCTTTCGCTGAGGCAAGGCAAAGAAAAGCCAGTCAGGGCTCATCGGTTCATCTGATCCGTCAGTCGCCAGTCACATCACCTTTGTTCAGACTCAGCAGACCGTGATGGCATAGGGTTCGGAAGAATTTGTGGCCGTGATAGTAGCACTAAATCAGGGAACTACCATGTAGGCTGAGACCAGTATTGAAACGCAGCGCCCATCTAGGGCATCTGCCTCACATCCAGCTTTGGGACCCCAGCCGAACTTTGACCCACTTCTGCCAACTAAAGATTTGCAGGGTCCAGATCCTTGAGAAGGGTTGGCTCAAACCCGAGTTTCCAGACCCCTGGTGCAGCCTAATGAGAGGCTTTATCCCCTTGATGCTAGTGACCTCGATCTGACCGCAGTGAAAATTGCGAACCTTGAGAAGCAGTTCAAAAAGGCACATGGCCTTAACTCCATTCCCGACATTGAGGATGGGTACACCGAGGTTGCCGTACGGCTCCCAGACAGATTCAAAATGCCACATATTGACCGTTTCGACGGGTCTGGAGATCCTATGGTACATATCCGGCTTTTCTTGGATATCCTGAAGCCGATGGGTCTGACTAAGCCACAGAAACTCTCTCTGTATAGAAGAACCCTGTCGGGTATAGCAGCCACTTGGTACGCTAAGTTGGAGGACAAAGTGAAGCAAAATTGGGAAGAATTGGCTGAGGCCTTTGTCGATCAGTATTCCTACAATACCCAAGTTGAAATGACCATCCAAGAACTTGAAGCAACCCGCCAGAACCCAACAGAGCCTTTTGTGGAATTTGTTACAAGGTGGAGAGCAAAAGTAGCACAGATGACAGATCGTCGCCCTTCCGAGAGGGATCAAGTGCAGATGATGGTGCGAAACCTCGAGCATGATATGTTGCAAAAGTTGATAGTCGCTCCACTATCCACTTTCAAAAGTTTGCACGAACTGGGGGTCCAGATCAAGAATGCGTTCAACAGTGGGATCATTCCCAGAACAAGTGAACCGACAAGGAGGATGATTTCAAGGAGTACCAATGCTGGAAGTAGCACTATTGCCGAACCCACTAAAATCAATACAGTCACCACAACCAACCCTTTTGCCAGACCAAGCCTACAAACAGTTGGCCCAGCCCGAGCTCAGGGCAGAACTTTCACCCCCCTCTATATGAGCCTGACTAGCGCACTAAAAGCCTTGATGGAAAGAGGGCATCTCAAACCCCTCTATCCTCAACCTCTTCTTGACCCACTCCCAGCCAGACATAACCCCTCCAAGTACTGTATGTACCATCAGCAGCACGGTCATGGCACCGACCGTTGCTACCGCCTTCGTCAAGAGATCCAAAATCTCATCGACAATCAGACGATAGCTCCACCTTCAGACCCCAATGACCAAACATCTCCTGCCTACCTCAATCTCATCCATATACTGCCATCCACCTATGACCCCAGCATATACATCACCCGGGCCCATCTACCCAAGCCTGAGGTGTTTATCCCAGAAAGCATGGACTTATGCATGATGGGTGCACCTGAACCTCTATCATCTCAAACCCATGAACCCACTACTTCTGAGCTGAAGAGAATGATCGAAGATCTTCAAAGAACTGTGACAGATTTGGCCTCCGGGACATTGGCTCCGTCATCAACTACATCACATACTAGGGAGTTCATGTCAAAAGGCTCCCCAGTCTTGGAACGGGCTGTATTTGAGGAATGCCAATCCCTTGGCAAAGTGGAGGCGAGTGGAAAGAACAAGATAGGGGCGGACATGGATCCCCATGAACATCTTCTGTTGGCTGTTGAGGCTTTGAAAGCCAAGAGACTGAACAAAGAGCAAGTGCTCGCAGTTGTTGCAAAAACTGTGGACGACACTTTCGCTACTCAAGTTGGGGGCAGTCTGAATCAAAGGGAACATCGAGAGAAGGGCTGTCATACCAGAGATAATCCTGTTATCTCTAGTCCTCCACTCGAAAGAGATCGGCAAACCAGGCCAGCACCTGCCAATCCCTTTGCTGGTGGGCCCAGTAAAAATCCACAAGCCTTGAAGTAACCAACCCCGAGGTCGGAGGGTCTTCCATGCCCTCTATATGCCTTTGTCCAAAGCTCTTCAAATCCTTGTTGGACAAGGCCATCTCAAACCCCTTGATCCTCGGCCTCTCCCAAACCCTTTTTCAGCTACACATGATGCTACCCAGTACTACGCATGCCATCAACAAACTGGCCATACTACCGACGACTGCTTCCGTCTTCGCCATGAAGTACAGGATCTATTTGACAATGGGGTCATCCTCCCACCAGCTCAGCAAAGTCTATCGCCACTGGATCAGTGAACTTGGGGGATAGTGCGAATATGTGATCAGGGGATAAACCACCTGCGAGCGGCACTCAGTTTACTCCAGATGTGGCGTGTGGCACGCACTGTTTTGAGCATTTGCGAATGATGGTTTTTGTAGCTTCTGACTTGGGTGTTGAGTCAGTTCTGTGGTTTTGTTTTGAGTCTGTCTCTTTGTTTTGAGTCAGTCTTTTTGATTAAGGGTCTGTCTTGGTCTATCGAGTCAGTCCTGTTGTATAGAAGTCGGGTGATTCCGGGCATGTTACTTTGGATATCACTATTTTGCTTTGTGTTTGTCCTTTTGTTTTCTTTTGAGTCTGTTTCTGCCAGGGAGCTAGTAATGCCAACAGATTTGAATGAACAGCAGTGGTTTTTCATGCTTTTGTGCTTGCTTCTGCCTTGTGCCAAAAACTTGAATGAAACGACAGTTCTCTTCACCTGCTTTTTCTGTGCCTCGAACTCATTGCATTGACCTAAGTTTTTCAAAACTTTTTCTAACACTGTGGTGAAAACGAAGAGGAAGGAATTTCTCGGGTTTTGCAAAAATTTGATCCATTGAGAGAAAGAGAGGCATGCTAGGCCCTTAATGAATCATGCTTGTTAATATGAGTACTGAGAAGGATCCTAGCTTGATCCAGATTAGCTCCGCACTTTCTTCAGCGCGAGCAATTTGTCATTTTCTTAAAAGATTTCAAAAAATGTTTTGCGCGATCCTGCGAAGACCTGTATGGAATTGCTCTTGAGATTGTGCAGCCTAGGATCGCTCTCAGCCTCAAGACTCGGCCCCTTCCTTTCAAACCTTGAACTTGCATTCAGAATGTTCAACGGTTAACCATAATGTGAGGTCTGTGTGGCTAGATTTGAAGCAGCCCTCAAACAAGAGGCCAGGAAAGTCGGATCAAGAAGATCAGAAGGTCAAAAGAAGCTTGCGAAGCTAGATCAGAAGCACCCCTCGAACTAGGGGCAAAATGTCGGATGTGCTCGAAGAGTCAAAGACAAAGACTAGCAAGAAGGCCAAATCCCAGAAGGGAAGAAATAAGAAAGCGTTGTTGAAGGACAACTGAGTCCCGATCCACAACACTAGGGGCAAATTCAGCCCCCACATTGGATGGACTCCTACATCATCAGCAAACAGCAGCCACTCTCTTGGATTCAGACGGATTCGAGATCTCAGAACCATTTGACATGGACCAAGCTACACTTTTACCCTTCAGAGGCTCGCTGGGCCGAAAACCCGGAAGGGCGACCCAGGCAAAAGTTAGAGAAAGGAAAAAAAAAGAGAAAAGAAAAATGTAAAAAAAAAAATGAAGAAAAAGAAATAAAAAATCTTGAAAAGATTGAAGAAAAGAAAATGAAAAGAAATGAAAAGAAAAGAAGAACAAAGCTCGCAAGGTTGAAAACCCGGAAGGGCGGCCTTGGCAAAAGTTAGAGCATAAAAAGGAGAGGTTAAATACCCGAGTGTACCTTAACCCCGAACTACGTAAGGCTTGATTCCCATCTTTGGGATACGTAGGCAACTTCATTCTGAAGTCCAGCCGTAAAACACTGTGTCCATGTAATGGTTTTGATCATCTTTGCTTTCTCTGAATTCGAAAATTTGGTTGTGTTCGTCACACTGAGGACTGACTACAATGCGCCGTGGTGCTATCCAAACAAGGGGCAACTTTCCGTTGCCATTCAATACGCTGCGGTGCCATTCAAACAAGGGGCAACTTTCTGTTGCCAGGAAGCTCTCTTCAAGAACGGGGCAATTTTCCTTCGGATCTGAAGTTGTGCATCTTAAGAGCGGCTTCCGCGCTCGTTGAGCAGTGGCCGTTTGCAAAAATAGTTTTTGAGAATTTTTAATGAGGTTGACTGATCCTCTATCGAAAACTATTGCATTTTTCCAAAACTGGACCTTTTTCTTAGACCCAAAAAAGGAAAATTTTCAGTGCTCATAACCTAACTTGCATGATTTTGAATCAGAAAATCGAACAAGCGTGTTAATCTAACTCTCACTTTGGTTAAAATTGTTTTAATAGAAAGCCAAAAACAAAAAAATGGTCAAGATGATGAACTAGGGGCACAGTTGAGTCAGGTGTTCTGTCTTTTCCCTATTGTCAACATACATGCCAGAAAAGGCGCCATACTTGCCAAGAAGGGCACTCTACCTGCCAGAAAAGGCACAACTGAAGGCAACAGCGAAAGGGCTGAAAGCTCTCTCATCCTCCAAGCAGCGAGATATCAAGCCAAGTGCGAAGCACAAGATTGGAACGGATCAAGATACTCCATTCCCTCATCCGGCGCATCGACAGATGTCACCGAAGGAAATAGCCCCGAACTAATTATGTTGGGCAAGAACCCGCAGCTTTCTGTTTATCCATCAACCACCCAGTGGAGGGATAAAAAATGAGAGATTGAAGAATAGAGAGATGTGCGCTGAGAGAAAAAGTGAGGAAAGGGCTTTTTCAGAAAAACAGAGCCTGAGGGCCGAGTGATGTGAGAATCACAAATAAGAAAATGGTGGGAAATAATACCCGGAGAACTGGCTCCTCTGGCTCCTTGTGCACCAAGAGGTCTCTTGTCTTTATAACACAGTTGAGTGTTGTGTTTGTGTGTTTTGTTTGTCTCGATTCTTGTTTTGAGTCGTTTAAGTGTCAATAGATGTGTTTAGGTTGTTCTACCTTTGTTTTCCATTGTTGAGTCGTTTTGGCTGTGGTCAGTTGTAGGCTCAATACCCGGTTGAGAACCATTTTCTCATTTCAATTTCAAAAATTGTTTTGGGCTCAGAGTGCCGTGTCGTTCTCCACATTTGTGCAAATCAGGATTGGTTCTTTCATAAAACCGCGGGATTCAACCTAGGTCATGTGAAAATAGTAAAACCAGGACCCATCTGAAGCTATGAAGGTTCCAAATTGCAAAGCAAAAGAAAAGAGGGAAAATTTGGAGCATCTTAGCATGTTTCAACTTTAGCAAAATCCGAGACTGCATTCCAGGTGCACCTTCTCAGGCCTCGCTGTTTCTCTGGAGTATGAGTGTATCTCGACCCCAAGTGTAAGCCTGCTTCAAGTCAGAATGGCAGTCCAAGCAGCACCCGAGGGTTTCACATGCAGATATTATCTCTCGCCAATATGAACATGGTGTGCCTTTTTTGAGCTGAGTGAGTTGCGAAGCCCTCTAAGAGGCAAATCAGAGGCACCAGAGTACATATTTGTTGCTCCTCTACTGCATATAATGTGAACTTTCATATACACTGTTGTTGCATGCGTGCCGCGCATCGTTATGATTCATGCATAGAATATGCTTGCTTTCGATTCCACATAGAATATGCTTTGCTTGTTTCATGCATAGAATATGCTTGCTTTCAATATTGCATAGAATTTGCTTCCATACTTGCATAGAAAATGCTTGTATCTTTTGCATGGAAAATGCCTCCATACTTGCATAGAAGATGCATTTTATTGCACTTTCTTACGCATTTTATCTCACTCGCACTGTCTTGTGCACTTACACTTTGCATCTCACTTGCACTGTCTTGTGCATCTTGTGGTTGTATCTCACTCGCACTATCTTGTGCATTTCAAATCACTCGCTCTGTTTAGCGTATCGCACTGTCTTGTGCATTTCAAATCACTCGCACTGTTTAGTGTATCGCGTTGTTTAGCATATCGCACTGTTTTGTGCAGTTTATCACTCGCGCTATTTTGCGCACCACAATCGCACTGTTTTGTGCAGTTTATCATTCGTGCTATTTTGCGCACCTCAATCGCACTATTTTGTGCAGTTTATCATTCGCACTATCTTGTGCATTTCAAATCAATCGCGTTGTTTAGCGTATCGCACCATTTTGTGCATTGTATCATTCGCGCTATCTTACGCGTCCCACCTGCACTTGTTAGTGCATTACATTTCACTCGCGCTATTTTGCGCATCGCGCTATTTTGTGCACATTACTTGCATTGTGCATGCATTTTATCGCGCTATCTTGCGCATTTCACCTGTACTTGTTAGTGTATTGCATCGCGTTATCTTGCGCCGTGACCATTACTTGCATTGTGCATGCATTACGTCACGCTATCTTGCGCACCTTATCTGTATCGCACTATTTTGTGCATTCACCTTGCTCGTACTGTTTTGTACACCTTTAGCATCACACTATTTTGTGCATCTGTTTAGCACTGCTTTGTGCATTCACTCAGCATCGCACTGTCTTGTGCACATTGTATTTTTGCATCATTTGCACTGTCTTATGCACTCTTTGGTCTAAGGATACCTTAAATCCTGCATCATCATTCGCGTTGTTTTGCGCATCGCACTTGCATTTATTCGCACCGTCTTGTGCACTTTTGGCTCTAGGAGACCTTAAATCCTCTAAAGGTGCAATTCCTTTGGTGTTTGTCGTGCCCGAACGACTTCCAGTGGTCTGGTATAGCCACCTGCCTGTGTTAGCAGTGAGTTCCTAGGAGATCAACTGAGATGGTGGAAACTTGAGTTCGAATGGCTCTTGCCTAGAACGCAAAGGTTCGGGATTTCCGAGACTAAAGTCTGGTTTAAATACCCAGAGGTATATCCTCGGCTTGAAATCGGTATGGCAGCCCCATAGATTGAGATAGCATGTGTATGCGCCTCAATTCTGGATACTGAACCAACCTAGTCTGTCACCCTGTTGGAGAATAGGGAAAGCTGCGACCATAGTCAGGGAGAAAAGTAATACCTGTGGCTCAATCAAGAAGAAGCAAGAGATCCTCAGCAGCATGAGGCATGATATTGCATGTACGGTTCATTCGAGGCTGGTGCGACCAGATGAACCGCGCAGGTATTATATTTTCTCCGTGTGAGACGTGGCGAGAATTGAATAATTCTCCGTATTCTTAACTGCATGAAATGTAGTTGTCACGTTGCATTCTTGCTTAAAACTGTTGCATCTATTGTGAATATGTGCTTCATTACAGCTTGCTGCATTCGCATGATCCTTGAGTTACCTTCGGCTTCTTGCATTGTCGGTTGCATTTTGCCCCTGCCTGCGGGCACATCTCTGTTTGTCTTGCCTATTTGTCTAAGTCTTCGGCCTTGTCAAAAATGGGTCGTCTCTGGGCTTTGGCATTCACTCCCGTCACTTATGACTTCCGAGTTCTGTCAAAGAGGGGCAACTGTAGACACCCCATTTTTTACTGACCTTAAGACTCAGACGTCACCAGTTGAGCGCTTGGTGATATTGCATATAGTGCTCGTTCAGAAGTTCCAGAGTCTTGGCTGCGAGCCTTGCCTTCGGACTTCCGGACTCTTTCGTGCCTTGCCTCGGTTTGCGAACCAGGCTCTCTTTTCCCTGTTTTCTCTCCTCGAGGGGAGGGAGAGGTCTCATGGACCATCTCTCAGTGGCCGTAGGCTACGGGCCGTAGGCCATTTTTCCCATTTCGAGCCCGGTTTTCGATTTTTCAGAGCCGACGGCCATGTGCCTCGGTTCGGGACCACCTAACCACCTCTGTTTGCTCTGGTTTTTGGTATACACCTTATTTCCTCCCGTTTGAGGAACACTGTGGCCCGAGAGACCAACTTCGTGGTCGAACGCCACCTCCGGTGCTTAACAGCCCATTTTCGGGGCCCCAAGCCGCGCGTTTCGGTCCCCCGAACCTCCGTTCTACATCCGTTTTGGTTCATTTTTGGTGGAGACCTTATTTTCATAGTTAGGAAGCTTGTAGGAGGGTGGAAGGCCAGCAATTGTTCCGAAAAGCCAGCTTTATTCCTTCGTCGCCCTCCGACGCCCGTTTTCCTCACTTGAAAGCCAATGTTGACCACCCCGGGGCCACTTTCTTGTACCCTAAACCCCATATTTGTGTTGTACACACCTGGGAGGCCACCAATAGTTGGTGGCCGACCAGTAATTGTGGCTGACCCTTTTGACCCCCTCTAAAAAATGGTCTTTTCTCTCTCCTGTTTCACTTTTTTTGGGTTTCAACCACATAGTTGTGGTGTGCACACATGGGAGGCCACATTTTTGATGTGGCTGACCAGTAATTTTGTTTGACTGATTTGACCCCTGGTCGGCCGACCATGGGGGGTGGCCGGCCGACCACCTAACCTTTTTTTACCTGGCCAGCCAAACTCCCCTTTCCAAGTGGGTCCCATCTGTGTGTTTTGTTTCCCCCCAGATTTTGTATCCGGGGGGGCCGCCTTTTGGGGGGAAATTTAAATTCATTTCCCCCCCTTTTCCTTCCCTCCTTTGCGTATATAACCAGCCCCTCAGCTGCATTTTGAGGGGTTACAAAAAATTTGGTCTTGAGCCCTTGCACTCAATCTCTCTCTCCCTCTCTTCCAACCCTCAAAACCACCTTGCTCCTACACCATTATCCTCCATTCCAGAAACTTGAGGCCGCTTTCCAGAGGTGAAAAACTCCCAAACTTGGCTCAAAAGTTGTTGGAGCATTGGTCTACAAGGGTGAGTCACTTTCTTCCATTTTCTAGTCTTTTTTGCTTTGTATATAAGCCTTAGTTTCTTGCATTTTTGGGCTCAGACCCTAACTATAAATAGTCATATTTTGAGCCCCTTTTCATTTTTGATTCAGGGTCTTTGTCTGTTTGAGGCCTCCTGCTATCACTTGCTTCTTTAACTCTCTTTTAGGCCTTATTTTTGCATAGTATTTTAGGCCTATTTCTGAGTTGTTTTGGACTTTACCATAAAGTGTAAAATAGCTTTTTTTGAGCCCCTATTCAACATTGTTGAAGGGCTCTCCTCTGTTTGAGGCCTCCTGCTATCACTTGCCTCTTTATTTCTCTTTTAGGCCAATCTTTGCATAGTATTTTAGGCCAATTTGTGAGCTGTTTTGGACCTTTTCATAAACTTTGAAATATCTTTTTTTGAGCCCCTCTTCAACATTGTTGAAGGGCTCTCCTCTATTTGAGAACAGAAGATGCCACTTGTCTCTTTACCCCTCTTTTTGGCCTTTTCTTGCATGATAGTTTGGCCTTATTTGTGATTATTTTCGTGGCTTGATGTAAACTGTAAAGTGCCATTTTTTGAGTCCCTCTCCAACTTTGTTGAAGGGCTCTTTGCCATTTGGGGCCAGCTGCTGTCCCTTTGTGTTTAATCTCTATCTTAGGGCCATTTTTGCATGATAGATTAGCCCTATTTGTGTTCATTTTTGGGACTTGTCATAAACTAGTAATATGCATGTTTTGGGACTTTCTTGCATCTATCTTCATGATTCATGATAAAATAATGCATGTTTTGTATAGCTATAGGCCAATGCGTATGCCTAGTTTTGTGTTTCGGGGCCATTCCATGCATCGGGTGCCATGTTTCCATGTTTCGGGATCATTTTGCATCCCATTTTAGTGCTGAAAACTTACATGTTTGTATGCCATATTTCGTGCATTGCCATGCCTTGTTAGAGTGGCATTTGTGCCTTAGGATTGGTCCTCAGTTTGCGTGCATGTGTGCACGCATTTCGAGTGTCTCATTTTTCATCTTATGGCTACTGATGTGAGTATGGCTGAGGTCCACTCATGTTGGTGTAAGTCCATCATGCATTGTGTATGCCATTTCATTTCATAGCATTGTGTATGCTAGGTTGTATGTTAGCGCATTGTGTATGTCATGTTACCTCGTGCATCATGTATGCCATTCCATAGCATTGTGCATGCTAAGTTGTATATTAGTTGCATTCATGCATGTCATGCATATTTGTAGACACTCCATTTTTGACCGACCTTAAGACTCAAACGTCACCAATTGAGCGCTTGGTGATGTTGCATATCGTGCTCGTTCAGAAGTTTCAGAGTCGTGGCCGTGAGCCCTGCCTCCGGATTTCCGAACCCTCTTCTGTGCCTTGTCTCGGTTTGCGAACCAGACTCGGTTTTCTCTGTTTCTTTTCCTGAGGGGAGGGAGAGGTCCCGTAGACCATCTCTCAGTGGCCGTGGGCTACATTTGGTGGCCGCAGGGCATTTTGCCCATTTCGGAGCCCGGTTCCCGATTTTCTGAGCTACCAGGCCGTGTGCCTCAGTTCGGGACCGCTCAACCATCCCCGTTTGCTCTAAATTTTTGCATACATCTTATTTTCTCCCTTTTGAGGGACGTTGGGGTCTGAGAAACCCACTTCGTGGCCGAATGCCACTTTCGGTGCTTAACAGCCCATTTTCGGGACCCCAAACTGCGTGTTTTGGCCCCCGAGCATTCGTTTTGCATCGGTTTTCGTTCATTTTTGGCAGGTGCCTCTGTTTCATCACCAGGAAGGTCACTGGAGGGTGGGAGGCCAGCAATTATCTTGGCAACCAGTTATATTCCATTTTCGCCCTCCGACACCCGTTTTTCTCACTTCCGAGCCAATGTTGAACACCTTGGGGCCACTTTCTTCAACCCCAAACCACATATTTGTGTTGTACACACATGGGAGGACCCTAAAAGTTTATGGCCGGCCAGAAATTCCAATTGAACCTTTTGAACCCCTCCTAAAAATGGCTTGTTCTCTCTCCTGTTTCAGAGTTTCCAAATTCGAACCACAGGGTTGTGAAGAGGAGACCTGGGAGGCCACCTTTTTGTGGTGGCCGGCCACTAAAGCAAGTTGACCCTTTTGACCCCTAGCCGGCCGGCTAGGGGGGGTGCCGGCCGG
>NW_021027701.1:430606-498861 GCF_004153795.1 Camellia sinensis
GGCGGTGCATTCCACCTGCTCTCTTGTGCCTTGAAATTATTGCATTGACCTAAGTTTTTCAAAACTTTTCAAACACTACGGTGAAAACAAAGAGGAAGGAATTCCTCGGGATTTGCAAAACTTTGATTGGCTGAGGCCTTTGTCGATCAGTATTCCTACAATACCCAAGTTGAAATGACCATCCAAGAGCTTGAAGCAACTCGCCAGAACCCAACAGAGCCTTTTGTGGAATTCGTTGCAAGGTGGAGAGCAAAGGCAGCGCAAATGACAGATCGTCGCCCTTCTGAGAAGGATCAAGTGCAGATGATGGTGCGAAACCTCGAGCATGATATGTTGCAAAAGTTGATAGTCGCTCCACTATTCACTTTCAAAAGTTTGCATGAACTGGGGGTTCAAGTCGAGAATGCGTTCAACAGCGGGATCATTCCCAGGACAAGGGAACTGACAAGGAAGGTGATTTCAGGGAGTACCAACGCTGGTAGTAGCGCTATTCCCAAACCCACCGAAATCAATACAGTCGCCACAGCCGACCCTTTTGCCAAACCAAGCCGACAAACAGCTGGCCCAGCCCGAGCTCAGGGTAGAACTTTCACCCCCCTCTATATGAGCCTGACTAGCACACTAAAGCCTTGATGGAAAAAGGGCATCTCAAACCCCTCGATCCTCAACCTCTTCCCAACCCACTCCCAGCCAGACATAACCCCGCCAAGTACTGTATGTACCATCAGCAGCGCGGTCATGGCACCGACCGTTGCTACCGCCTTCGTCATGAGGTCCAAAATCTCATCGACAACCAGACGATAGCACCATCTTCAGACCCCAATGACCAAACATCTCCTGCCTACCTCACTCTCATCCACATACTGCCATCCACCTTTGACCCCGGCATATACATCACCCCGGCCCATCTACCCAAGCCTGAGGTGTTTATCCCATAAAGCATGGACTTATGCATGATGGGTGCACCTGAACCTCAACCATCTCAAACCCGTGAACCCACTACTTCTGAGTTGATGGGAATGATTAAAGATCTTCATCCGGGACATTGGCTCCATCATCGACCACACCACATACCGGGAACTTCATGTCAAGAGACTCCCCGATGTTGGGACGAGCTGCATTTGAGGAAAGCCAATCCCTTGGCGGAGTGGAGGTGAGTGGGAGGAACAAGATAGGGGCAGGCATTGGCCCCCATGAACACCTTCAGTGGGATGTTGAGGCCTTGAAAGCCGAGGGACTGAACAAAGAGCAAGTCCTCGCAGTTGTTGCAAAAGCTGTGGATGACACTTTCGCTGCTCAAGTTGGGGGCGGTCTGAATCAAAGGGAACATCGGGAGAAGGATCATCATACCAGAGACGATCCTACTAGCTCTAATCATCCACTCAGAAGAGATCAGCAAACCCAGCCAGCACCTGCCAATCCCTTTGCTGGTGCACCCAGTAAAAATCCACAAGCCCTGAGGTACCAACCCCGAGGTCGGAGGGTCTTCCATGCCCTCTATATGCCTTTGTCCAAAGCTCTCCAAATCCTTGTTGAACAAGGCCATCTCAAACCCCTTGAGCCTCGGCCTCTCCCGAACCCTCTTCCGGCTACACATGATACTACCAGTACTGCGCGTACCATCAACAAACTGGCCATACTACCAACGCCTGCTTCCGTCTTCGCCATGAAGTACAAGATCTAATCGACAATGGGGTCATCCCCGCACCAGGCCCTACAAAGTCTATCAGCACTTGATCAGTGAATTTGGGGGATAATGCAATATGATTGAGGGGATGAACCACCTGCGGGCAGCGCTCAGTTTACTCTAGATATGGTGGATGGCATGCACTGTTTTGAGCATTTGCAAATGCTAGCTTTTGTGCTTTCTGACTTAGGTATTGGGTCAGTCTTGTTATTTTGTTTTTGAGTCTGTCTTTTGTTTTGAGTCAGTCTCTTTTGTTTTGAGTTTGTCTTGTTGTGTCTAGTTAGTCCTGTTGTATAGGAGTCGGGTGATCTCGGGGGCGTTACCTCGGGCATCACCATTTTGTTTTGTGTTTGTCTTTTCGTTTTGTTTTGAGTCTGTTTCTGCCAGGGAGCCAGTTGTACCAACAGATTTGAATGAAACAGCAGTGATTTCCACACTCTCATGTTTGCTTCTGCCATGTGATAGTTGTGCCGGGATTTGAATGAAACGGCAGTACATTCCACCTACTCTCTCATGCCTTGAAGTCATTGTAATGACCTGAGTTTTTCAAAACTTTTTTCGAACACTGCGGTGAAAACGAAGAGGAAGGAATTCCTCGGGATTTGCAAAACTTTGATCGTTTGAGAGAAAGAGAGGCGCGCTAAGCCCTTAATGAATGAAATCATGCTTGTTAGCATGAGTACTGGGAAGGATCCTGGCTTGATCCAGATTGGTGCTACACTATCTCCAGCGCGAGCGATTTGTTGCTTTCTTAAAAATTTTCAAAAACAAAATGTTTTGCACGGTCCTGCGAAGACTTGTGTGGAATCGCTCTTGAGATTGTGCAGCTTAGGATCGCTTTCAGCCTCGAGACTCGAGCCCTTGCTATCAAACCTTGGGCCCATTCAGAACGTTCAACGGTCAACTACAATGTGAGGCCTGTGTGGCCAGATTCAAAGCAGCCCTCGAACAAGAGGCAAGGAAGTCGGGTCAAGAAGATCAGGTCTCATTAGAAGAAGCTTACGAAGCTAGAACAGCAGCCATTCTCCTGGATTCAGATGACTTCGGGATCTCAAAACCATTTGGCATGGACAAAGCTACACTTTTACCCTTGAGAGGCTCGCTGGGCCGAAAACCCAGAAGGGCGACCCAGGCAAAAGTTAGAGCAAGAGAAAAATACAAAAAAAATGCAAAAGAAAAGAAAAAAAGAGAACAAAAAAGAAAGATGCAAAGAAAAGAACAAAAAAAAAGACAAAAAAGAATGAAAAAGAATTGAAAAAAGAAGAAGAACAAAGCTCGCAAGGTCGAAAACCCGCAACGGGCGCCTTGGCAAAAGTTAGAGTGCAAAAGGAGAGGTTAAATACCCGAGAGTACCTTAACCCCGAACTACGTAAGGCTTGATTCCCATCTTTGGGATACGTAGGTAACTTCATTCTGAAGTCCAGCCGTAAAACAATTCGATTGTGTCCATGCGATGGTTCTAGTCATCTTTGTCTTCTCTGTATCTGAGGATTTGGTTGTGCTCGTCGCTCTGAGGACTACCTACAATACGCTGCGGTGCCATCCAAACAAGGGGCAACTTTCCGTTGCCATTCGATGCGCTGCGGGTTCATACAAGGGGCAACTTTCCGTTGCCATTCAATGCACCGCGGTGTCATTCAAACAAGGGGCAACTTTCCGTTGCCATTCAATGCGTTGCGGCGCTATCCAAACAGGGGGGCAACTTTCTGTTGCCATTCAGAACGCCGCAGTGCCATTTCAAACAAGGAGCAACTTTCCGTTGCCATGCAGTGTCTTTTAGACAAGGGGCAATTTTCCATTGCTATGGATCCGAGGTTGTGCATCTCGAGAGTAGGTTTCGTGCTTGTTGAGCAGTGGTCGTTTGCAAAAATAGTTTTTGAGAATTTTTACTAAGGTTGACTAATCTTCTTGAAAAGTACTCCATTTTTTCAAAACTGGACCATTTCTCGGACCCAAAAAAGGAAAACTCTTAGTGCTCACAGCCTAACTTGCATGATTTTAAATCAGAAAATCGAACAAGTTGTGGGAAAGCAAACCTCGTGGATGGCTATCACTATTACTTCAATAGGAGCACCAATTCTTGTGGGAACTCTTGTTGGCTTGTGTTATTTTGTTTTCCGGCAACATTTTGGGTTTTTTGGCAACGATTCTCAGAGACGCATCAGAAGGGCCAGCGGGAGCAAATCTTTTTCATGGACTTATTCTGCTAATATTTCTGATTTTGATGACGATAACTCCGACCACGAGAAGATGATATATGCTCTCTGACATTTGATATAGGGTACCAAAAAATGATGATTTTATCGTGGTAGCAATTTGGTCTTGTGTAACTGTGGTGGTTCACTAGGGTTTCAGCTCTGTCAATGGGCTTTGAAGGTTGTGGACGGGAGGTTTTGTTTGGTTTGGTTTAATCTTTTCAATGGGCACTTATGAAAAGAGTTGTAGATTTTGTATATGCATATATTAATATTTAGCCTGTTCAGGTTTAATAAATGTTTTGTGAGTTCTTGGCATTGTTTGAGACTTGTGATCAAATTGATTTGATTAGAAAGAGATGAAATGTCCCTCTTCAAGTCTGGAATGTTCAATGCTGGAATGTTGCATGTATGGGTAAGTATGTTAGGTATATAATCCATAATGCAAGGAAATTCTATGGTATGCCCCCTATCATAAATTAGTGTTATTTTATCACAAAATTTTGTGACATCAATTACAAAATATGTAATTTCGTTACAAAGTGGAGTAACAAAAAATAGCGTAATTAAGTCAAATTTTTGTTATATGAATTGTAATTTTGGACATTTTTTACATTAATTTGTGGTAAGATTGCGTATTTTGTGATTTATATTACGAAATTTTGTGATTGATATTACAAAATTTTGTGATGAAGTGATATCAATTGTGCATCATAGGGTTTCCCTATAACCCAATAGATGATTTTGTAAATTGTGGATTTGATAGAAGTTAAGAAGGGTATAAGATTTAAAGTCTTTTGTTTTGTTTTTGTTTTTTTCTTTTGGGAGAAAAAGGTAAATTACATTGACTTCCTTTAAGATTTGAACAAAATACAATAAATTTTACATTTTTGACGTAATTATATTTAGTTCCATTAAGATTTTAATTTACGTTTCATCAATAATTTGTTAATTATATAGATTGAAAAATAATATCGTCATATCTTTTATATTTAAATATATATTTTGCTTTATTTGACACTATCTAAATTAATTTCGATTCTTTTAATTTTATTTAAAAAATTAATATAATTATATTAAAATTATAAAACATGTTAAGAAATTAGTGTAATTTATTTCCCCCAAAAAAAAAAAAGTAAATAAATAAATTGAAGGAACTATTGCCCCAGCTGGACATGGGTCGCAAGGGATTGGGGTGCATGTTGGGTCCAAGGTACAGACATTCTATGAACTTACATGGGACCTATTTCATCCTATGGAGATTATTTGAACCGTTTATCATGTAAAATATGTTATATGATTACGAGAAGTTATTGGTTAGTCTTGAAATATTGCTCCACATTAATTATTGAGGGACAAGTGTTTCGTTATCTCTTAAAAAGAGACAAAAAGGTGGTGAGTCTCACTAATTCAACCAATAACAATTAAGTTAGAACACCACATCAGTTTGTCCCAAGAGCAAACAATAATTTTCCACCGATTAATTATATAAAAAAAATTAAATTGATTAGACATTAACGATTACATTTATTTTACATGATTCAATCACATCTTCAAATTGGACAAACAATGTGATTTTAAAAATAATTTTTTTAAACAAATGTTATTCAATCAAATATCTATTAATATTCAATCAATTTAATTTTCTTACATAAATAACATTGTCAACGGAATCTACAAAAATAGACTATTCAAATAAATTTAATGTGCCCAGAATGGACAACCCCCCCCCCCCCCCCCCCCGGGTGGAAATGTCTCGCAGCACGGTGAGAAAATAAAATTATGTACAATGTTACTGGACCCTTTAATTGGAACAAGTCACTAGATTATTGCTTGTTTTGGCAATTCACTAAAATACTCAAAATGTCAAAAAAAAGTCGCCATAAAAAAATTAACGCTTCTCTTTCCTTTTCCATGTCTCATTATAAAAAATTTAAAAGTGAACTAAAACAATCAATTCTCAAAATAACTTTATGAGTAATTTTACTTACACCACAAAAAGAACTCATTACATCCTTTAATTTTTAGAATGATTTTACTTACATTACTAGTTTGTCTCTTTACATCCTCTATCTCATTACACTACTAAAAAAAAGAGTGGTGCTATTAGTACTCCATCTATTATTTTGAATTCCTCATTTCTTTGAACCTCCACTTATAAATTTTAAAATCCTTAAAATTTATTGTCTCCCCCCAAATAATACGAAAATTATCCTTGTAAAAACATTTCACCCATTCAATTGAATGCACACCCCTCACACTCTACACTCCAAAAAAATCTCTCTTCCAAAATCTTTAACAAAACCCACAAGGAAGAAGAGCTAAGTGTGATTACTGTTTTTACCGCCTCATTCTTTTCTTCAATTTAACCAGATGTTCTCTCTCTCTCTCTCTCTCTCCTCATCCTTTTCTTCGGTGATTAATGTTCAGTAACTTGTTTCCGAACAAATAATAAATGTTCAATTACTAGTTTCCGAACAAATAAACAATGTTCGGTCATGTGTTCCTGAATTTCGATCATATGTTCAGGAATTCTGTCCTGAAAGAATGGCGAACGTATTTTATTATTTTTTGCCATTTTTTTTAAGAAACTTAGCTAAAAACACCATCAAAGTTATGAACCTCCCCTGAACTTTTATTATTGTACTCCTCTCGTCTCATGGAGTTGTGGTTATTGAAAAAACTTTCACTCATTGTCATTGCCAGAAAAGTGTAGGTAATCCAATGGTTGCTACCGTTACCGCCGGAATATTGCCGCCAAAAGGTTTTTAAAGTTTTAAGAGTAGGTAAGTCTTGAAGGTAGGATTTGGGGAAAATGGATGGATGGTGATGAAGGTATGTGCTCTTATAAACCCTAATTTATGATGTAGTGGGTGTGTGGGTTTAATTGTGAGATGGGGTGCCCCGAAATTAATGATGTTATTTTTAGTAATTTTTTTTGAGGTTATTATTGTAATAAAAAAAAAGCTAAAAATTGAGGGGTCTAAAATATTTCAATTGAATGAAGCTATCATAATACTGAATATGAAAATCCCTTAAACCAATGATGGTGGCTAAGTGGCGGCACTAGGGTGCGCGCGGTGCGGTTCAAACGATTTGAGAATAAAATTACAAATTAAAAAGCAGATTGGTAGATTGGCAAATTGCGATTTGAGTGGTTTTTGACGGATTGAAGAATATTTTAACCAATTATCAAGTCTTTGCATAATATATAATACTAATTTGCATAATATTTTTTATATGTATAACACAAACTAATTTTAAATAATATTTTTCATATATATAACTACTAATTTGTAATAAATTTTACACATTAAATCTCTTTCACACTCATTTTTATTTTGATATTTTATTATATTGCATAATGTGCTCGTTCAGAAGTCTCAGAGTCGCGGCCGTGAGCCCTGCCTCCGGACTTCCGAACCCTCTTCTGTGCCTTGCCTCGGTTTGCGAACCAGACTCGGTTTTCTCTGTTTCTTTTCCTGAGGGGAGGGAGAGGTCCCGTAGACCATCTC
The DNA here is from genome assembly GCF_004153795.1 of Camellia sinensis. NCBI lineage: Eukaryota > Viridiplantae > Streptophyta > Magnoliopsida > Ericales > Theaceae > Camellia > Camellia sinensis. The sequence goes on from NW_021027701.1 coordinate 438,004, forward strand.
TCAGTGGCTGTGGGCTACATTTGGTGGCCGCAGGCCATTTTGCCCATTTCGGAGCCCGGTTCCCGGTTTTCTGAGCTACCAGGCCGTGTGCCTCAGTTCAGGACCGCTCAACCATCCCCGTTTGCTCTAAATTTTGGCATACATCTTATTTTCTCCCTTTTGAGGGACGCTGGGGTCTGAGAAACCCACTTCGTGGCCGAATGCCACTTTCGGTGCTTAACAGCCCATTTTTGAGACCCCGTACTGCGTGTTTTGGCCCCCGAGCATTCGTTTTGCGTTTGTTTTCGTTCATTTTTGGCAGGTGCCTCTGTTTCATCACCAGGAAGGTCACTGGAGGGTGGGAGACCAGCAATTATCTTGGCAACCAGTTATATTCCATTTTCGCCCTCCGACACCCGTTTTCCTCACTTCCGAGCCAATGTTGAACACCTTGGGGCCACTTTCTTCAACCCCAAACCACATATTTGTGTTGTACACACTTGGGAGTACCCTAAAAGTTTACGGCCGGCCAGAAATTCCATTTGACCCTTTTGAACCCCTCCTTCCGAGCCAATGTTGAACACCCTTGGGCCACTTTCTTCAACCCCAAACCACATATTTGTGATGTACACACTTGGAAGGACCCTAAAAGTTGGTGGCCGGCCACTAATGTCACCTGACCCTTTTGAACCCCCCTAAAAGTGGCTTGTTCTCTCTCCTGTTTTAGAATTTTCGAATTCGAACCACAGGGTTGTGAAGAGGAGACCTGGGAGGCCACCAATAGTTGGTGGCCGGCCACTAAAGCAACTTGGCCTTTTTGACCCTTGGCCGGCCGGCTAGGGGAGGTGGCCGGCCGACCACATGCAAGCCCAAAAACCAGCCGGCCATTTTCCTTGTGCCAGGGACTTTACAGCTGTATAGCTGTTTCCCCCAGAAAATATCCCAATCCGGGGGATATTTTGTGGGGGAAAGCTTGCCTCCTTTTTCCCCCACCCTTTACACCCTCTTTTTGTTCCTTATAATCAGCAGGCAACATTGGTCTTGGGGGTTGGAACAAAATTGCTTTGAAGCTTTACATACAACTCTCCCTCTATCTCTCTCATTTTCTCAAAAATATCCAAGTTCTACACCTCATTTCTTCATCATCATGAAGCTCTACCACCACCCCTCCATTCCAGCAGCAAGGGGAGGAATTCCAGCGGCTTAAAGTCATCAAAGTTGGTCCAAGAAGCAACAAAAGCATTGGTCTTCAAGGGTGAGTAGCATTTCCCCCTTTTTTGGTCCATTTCTTGCATCTTTTGTAAGCCATACATGCTTATTGATTTGAGCTCCGACCAAACCTGAAAAGGTCATTTTTTTGAGCTCATTTTCTTGTTTCATTAAGGGCTTAACCCGGTTTGAGCCCTCCATATTGCACTTGCTTCAATATCCTCCTTGAATGCCATTTTCTTGCATGCTTTGGCAGCCTATCATGCTTCTTTTTTTGGTCTTTTTACAGGCCTAGAAATAGTCTTATTTTGACCTTCTTAACATGTTTCATTAAGGGTCTTTGACTGTTTGGTGAATGCTTTGCATACTTTGTGTTATAGCCACCTTTTGAGCCTCATTTTGCATTGCATTTTTAGCATGTTTGTATACTGTTTTGGAGTTTTTACAGTTCTTTAAATATGCTTATTTTTGGTCCCTCTTAAATGTTGTAGAAGGGAATTTTTCAGTTTGGGCTTTGCATATACCACTTGCCTCTTTGGCCACCTTTTGGCCCATTTTCTTGCATAAGAGCTTAGCCATATCTATATTTGTTTTTGAGGTTTTTACAGTTCTTTAAAGTGGTTTATTTTTGGCCCCTCTTCAATGTTTTTGAAGGGCCCTAACCCATTTGGAGTCGGCAGCTGTGAGTTGCTTCATAATCTCATATTTAGGGCCATTTTTGCATGCTAGTATTGCCCTATTTATGTTTGCTGTTTGGCCATGATTTGTGCTAGTAAAATGCTTATTTTGAAGCTTCCTTGCTTCTGTCTTTTCATCTCATGTACCAATTATGCATGCTTTGTATAGCTGTAGTTCATTCTATGCGCCTAATTTGCATTTCGGGAGAGATTCCATGCATCGGGTGTGTTTTCGCCTCATTTCGGGGCTGTTTTCCCCCACTTTTCATTGCTGAAAATCCATTAGCATGTTTGCATGTCATTTTCCATGCATTTGCATTGTGTATGCCACTGCCTCGGTTTGCGTGCCCGTGTGCACGCATTTCGAGGCACTTCATTTCCATCCACCGGCCTCTTATGTGAGTGTGGCTGAGGCTCTCTCATGTTAGTATAAGTCCATGTTGCATTCTATATGCCATTTTAGCCATATTGCATTGTGTATGCCATTGCCTCGGTTTGCGTGCCTGTGTGCACACATTGCGAGACACTTCATTTTCATCTATCGGCATCTTATGTGAGTGTGGCTGAGGCTCTCTCATGTTGGTATAAGCCCATATCATATTTTCATATCATTTGCATCGCGTATGCCATTGCCTCGGTTTGCGTGCCCGTGTGCACGCATTTCGAGACATATCATTTTCATAGCATTGTGCATACTAGGATTGTATCTTAGTCGCATTTCATGTATGTCATGCATATTGCATCGTGTTCGGGATAGGAGCTAGCCCGGGCACGGGAGACGAGGTGCGTTTCGTACTCCGAGTGACGGAACGTGTCTCAATTCCCTAGTCACCGACACTCCGGATCATCCATGATGGAGTTAGGTTCTTGTTGTGTTTATACGTGCATTCATTCTATATTGAGTTGCACATTTCGACCCCTCTGCCATCATGCATCGATATGCGTGATTGGTGGCACGAGGATCGAGACATGCATATATCTGTGAAAATACATTGCCATGCCCCTTTTCTGCTCTCTGTTGCAGGAAAATGAAGAATCAGCAACTTTTTGGAGTTTGGCGCGCATTTCAAGAAAAGGTGTAAACAGAGGCTAATTGGGGCATCCCAGTGGATTTTCGCGCAAGGCAGCCCAGACATGCATAATTCATCAGGAGCAAGGCAGTCGCTGGCTTGCACGCCAGTTTTACAACTTTCTTAGTTAATTTGATTAATTAATTAGGAATTTGTATATTATTTGGACTGTATCATTTGGACTGTAATATTCTATTATTCGGGACTGTATATTTATTCGGACCCTCTGCGCGAGGGCACAACTGTAATAAGTGTGCGTGTGTGTGTTGTATGTCTTCAAACCCCACGTCTTTCTCCCTTTTATTTATCCGCTTATGATGGTTAGATTAGGGCATGTTTTAATTAGCATACAGTATGATAGCATGTTTGCATTCATTCATCTGTTTTGCATGCAACGGGCTCGGCGCATCATACTAACTGCATTTGTATTTCAATTCCAAGTTGAATACATGTTAGTTGTAGCATTTCATATGCCATGCTTAGAATAGCCGAGCCTACTGTAGTTTGCATTTTTGCATGTGTTGCATTAGGCATTTCTGTATACTTAGGATCATGTATGATTTCTAATATAGTTTCTATTTTGGCTTGGAGTACCCGGTAAGTTTTATGCTTTAGCATCCTTGTATGCGTGTGAGTGCTGCCATGAATAGCATACTTACCATGAGGCTATTTGCTTATGTGATATATCTGCCTGAATGCCTGTGGGTGAAGGTTGGGTTACTTGGATTGGAATAAATCATCAACTGTTTGTTTTAAGCCCACTAGATAATGGCAAAACCATCTTTCCTAAGCCCACCTGAGGGTGGCAAAATCTGCATTTTAAGCCTACTTGCGAGCAGCAAACCATCTTTCAAATAAACAAACATGAAATGTTTTGTTCCAATTCGGGCGACCCAGTCTATACTTCTACGCTGTGGGCATCACATAGTAACCTAGGCTAATAACCGGAATAAGGACATACAAAGTTTTCAAAAATAGATATCATGGTTAGTAGAGGCTGATCTTTGATCGGACGAGCGGGGGTGCTCACGAAGTGACCTTCCCCAATCGTACCCAAGTTCCCGAGCCGAGGCAACTTTGGTGATGACGGACACGTGGCCTTTGGCACCGAGTCAGGGTTTCCTAAATTTCCCATTAAAAAACATTTAGGTGGCGACTCTGTATCTGGCAAAGCAGTCCATGTTTGGCACTTCTTTTCAATAATCTGTTTTTCTCAAAACGATTTGCCGGATTTGGACTCTTTGGTTCAGACTTAGAACCGTGACAAATTTGAGAGTCATGAGCTGTAGTGACCCCAATATGAACAGAACGGGAGCTCGTTCCTCCCGGGGCGTTCGGGGGACCTCTACAATATTGCGTTGTGTTCTGGATAGGAGTTAGCCCGAGCACGGGAAACGAGGGACATTTCGTACTCCGAGTGACGGAACGCGTCTCAATTCCCAGTCACCGACACTCCGGATTATCCATGATGGAGTTTAGGTCTTGTTGTGTCCATATGTGCATTCATTTCATATTGAGTCATGCAATTCGACTCCTCGGGCATCATGCATCGATATGTGTGATTGGTGGCACGAGGATCGAGGACTACCCTCCCTAAAGAGTAGTCATGCATACATATGTGAAAATACTTTGCCATGCCCCTTTGTTGCTCTCTGTTACAGCAAATCAGAAATTGATAGCCTTCCGGAGCTTGGCACGCATTCCAAGAACAATTGCAAACAGAGGCAAACCGGAGCATCGCAAGGGATTCTCCGCACCAGGCAACTCAAGCATGCATCATCCATCATTCGGAATAGTGCTAAGGCAGTCCACGAATTTGCATGCAATTTACTGCTTTCCTAGATTAATTTGTTAATTAATTAGGATTTTGTAATTATTTATTCGGGACTGTAATTATTTATTTGGGACTGTATTATTTATTCGGACCCTCCGAGCGAGGGCACAACTGTAATAAGTGTGCGTGTGTGTGATGTATGTCTTCCAACCCCACGTCTTTCTCCCTTTTATTTACCCACTTATGATAGTTAGATTAGGGAATGTTTCAATTTGCATACAGTATGATAGCATGTTTGCATTCATTCATCTATTTTGCATGCACCGGGCTCGGCGCATCATACAAACTGCATTTATTTTCAATTCCAAATTGAATACATGTTAGCTGTAGCATTTCATATGCCATGTTTAGAATAGCCGAGCCTGCTATAGTTGCATTTTTGCACATGTTGCATTAGGCATTTCTGTATAAATTGGATCATGCATGGATTTCTAATTAGCTTCTGTTTTGGCTTGGAGTACTCGGTAAGTTTTATGCTTTAGCATCCTTGCATGCGTGTGAGTGACTGCCATGATAACATGCTTACCATGGGGCTATGTGCTTATGTGATATAACTGCTTGAATGCCTGTGGGTGAAGGTTGGGTTATTTGGATTGGAACAATTCATTAAATGCGAGTTTTAAGCCCACTAGATAGTGGCACAATCATGTTTTCTAAGCCCACCCGAGGGTGGCAAATCCACGTCTTAGTGTACTTGCGGGTAGCACCATCAAACCATTTTCAAATAAACAAACATGAAATGTTTTGTTCCAATTCAGGCGATCCAGTCTATACTTATATGCTGTGCGCATCACATAGTAAATCTAGGCTAATAATCGAAATAAGAACGCATGATGTTATCAAAAATAGATATCATGGTTAGTAGAGGCCGATCTTTGATCGGGCGAGCGGGGGTGCTCACGAAGTGACCTTCCCCAATCGTAGCCAAGTTCCCGAGCCGAGGCAACTTTGGTGATGACGGACACGTGGCCTTAGGCAAACGAGTCAGGGTTTCCTAAATTTTCCCAAAATAAAACATTTAGGTGGCGACTCTGTATCTGGCAAAGCAGTCCATGTTTGGCACTTCTTTCAAAATCTATTTTCTCAAAACGATTTGTCGGATTTGGACTCTTTGGTTCAGATTTGGAACCGTGACAATTTGAGAGTCCTGAACTGTAGTGAGCCCAAATGAACAGAATGGGACTCACCCTCCCAGGGCGTTCGGGGACGTCTACAGTTATCTAATTGCATTCACATGACATCTTAGAATAGCCGAGCTTATCTTCGTTGCATTTTTGCATGTGTTGCATTAGGCATCTTAACATAGCTATGATCATGCATTGATTACTAACTAGCTTCTGTTTTGGCTTGAAGTACACTATGAGTGTTTATGCTTTACCATCCTTGCATGAGTGTAAGTGACTGCCATGATAGCATGCTTGCCACGAGGCTATGTGGTTAAGTGATTAACTACATGAATGCCTGTGGGTGAAGGCTTGATTGCCTGGATTGGAGCAACTCGATGATTGTGAGTTTTAAGCGCACCTAAAGTGGCAAAATCATGTTTTTCTAAGCCCACTTGAGGGTGGCAAATCCGCGTCTTAGCCTACTTGCGAGTAGCACTTTCCAACCACTTTAAAAAATAAACATGAGTTGTTTTGTTCCAATCCGCGTGATTGAGTCTATACTTGTATGTTGTACGCATCACATAGTAAATTAGGCTAATAAATCGAAATAAGAGCACATGTGTTTTCAAAAGCAACATATCATGTTAGTAAAGGCCGATCTTTTGATCGGGCGAGCGGGGCTACTCATTTCAGGACCTTCCCCTATCGTACCCAAGTTCCTGAGCCAAGGTAACTTTGGTGATGACAGACACATGGCCTTAGGCACGAGTCAGGGTTTTCTAAATTTCCCAAAATAAAATATTTAGGCGGTGACTCTGAAATTTGGCAAAGCAGTCCATGTTTGGCGCTTTTTGATTAAAATCGATTTTCCAAAACGATTTGTCGGATTTGGACTCTTTGGTGATTTATCAGTCTTACATTGCATTTTGTGAGATTAGATTCAGAATCGTGACACGAGTCCGAGCTGTAGTAGCTAGAACAACGATTCGCGCCCTCACGCGCTGAGCGGAGTTCGGGCGGTCTACAACTTATTATGTGTATCTGATCCATCTGGGGAATCTGTATTGTGTGAATCTATATATCGTTTTTGTGACCTGCGTATTGGGAGTGCTATTCTGTATGTAGATTTGTTGCCCTTGAACTTTAGACACTTTTATATAATTTTGGGCATGGATTGGTTAACTAAATATTGTGCCACCATTGATTGTGTAACAAAACGGGTTGTGTTTAAACCACCAGAACAACAAGAAATTGTGTTTGTGGGTAACGGGGTAGCGCCTCCACCTTATTTGATATCTGCAATGAAAGCATGTAAATTGATCAAGAAATGGTGCCATGGTTATTTATGTTGTGTGCTATCTGAACAATCTGTGAATGTTGAACTGAACAGTATTCCTATTGTTAGAGAATTCCCAGATGTATTCCCAAACGAATTACCAGGTGAGTTAGTGGACAGGGAGATAGAGTTTACTATTGAAGTTGTGCCAGGCACTCAGCCGATTTCTAAAAATCCCTACAAACTGGCTACTGTTGAAATGAAAGAATTGAAAGAACAGTTGCAGGACATACTTGATAAGGGGTTTATTCAACCCAGTACTTCACCATCGGGCGCACCGGTGTTATTTATGAAAAAGAAAGACGGAACCTTACACTTGTGCATCGACTATCGAGAACTGAACAAGGTAACCATAAAGAATAAATATCCCTTACCTCGTATTGACGATTTGTTTGACCAATTGCAGGGATCACAAGTGTTTGCCAAAATTGATTTGAGATCCGGGTATCACCAGTTGAAAGTGAAAGCAGAGGATGTTGAGAAAACTGCGTTTCGAACAAGGTATGGACATTATGAATTTCTTATTATGCCATTTGGGATGACTAATGCTCCTATAGCATTTATGGACCTAATGAACCGAATTGTTAAGACCTACCTTGATGATTTTGCTATGGTTTTCATTGATGACATTTTGATATACTCAAGGGATAAACTTGAACATGAACGACATTTGAGGACTGTTTTACAAACACTTAGAGAAAAGAAATTATTTGCCAAACTAAAGAAATTTGAATTTTGGTTGGATGAAGTTGTTTTCTTACGGCATGTTATCAATAAGGAGGGGATTTCAGTGGACCCGCAGAAAAGATAGGCAATTGTAAGTTGGCCTACACCGACAAATATAATAGAAGTCCGCAGTTTCATGGGCTTAGCTGCGTACTATCGGAGGTTCGTGAAAGACTTTTCAAAAATGGCTGTGCCTCTTACCCAACTGACACGCAAAGGGCAGCCGTTTAAGTGGAATGATGAAAGAGAATCTGCCTTTCATGAACTGAAAACAAGATTGACCACTACACCAGTATTGACACTACCATCAGGTATGGAAAACTTTGTAATTTCAGTGATGCATCTTATAAAGGTTTAGGTTGTGTACTAATGCAGAATGGAAGAGTAATTGCCTACGCCTCTCGGTAGTTGAGACCACATGAGAAAAACTACCCAACACATGATTTAGAATTGGCCGCAGTTGTGTTTGCCTTAAAAATCTGGCGGCCTTACTTGTATGGGGTACAATGTGAAGTTTACATGGATCACAAGAGTTTGAAATACTTCTTTACGCAGAAAGAGTTGAACATGCGACAGAGGAGATGGCTTCAATTGATAAAAAACTATGATCTTGAGATTTAGTATCACCTCGAGAAAGTCAATGCAGTTGCTGATGCCTTGAGCAGAAAATCGATGTGGAATATGGCTTGTTTGCTTACGGAACAGAAAGAGATCCTGCAAGATTTTGAGAAGTCTGAGATTGAGGTAGTATTGTGTGAACAGTGCGGATTGATAGCCACCATTTCAACCGAACCAGCAATTATTGATGAGATTAAACGAAAACAAAAAGAGGATGAATCTCTTAAGAAAGTGATTGATGAATTTGAGACTAGTCCGAAAGCAGAGTTCAGCATTGAAAGTGAAGTGTCGAGATTCCGAGACCGGATGTATGTCCCAGACATTCCAGAACTAAAGAGGAGAATTCTTGATGAAGCTCATAAGTCAGTAGTTGCTATGCATCTGGGTAATAATAAAATGTATCGGGATTTGAAACAAAGCTATTGGTGGCCTAGAATGATGAAAAAAATTGCAGAATATGTGTCCAAATGGCTTCAATGTCAGCAAGTTAAAGCTGAACATCAGAAACCAGGCGGTCTACTTCAACCTCTCCCTATTCCTGAATGGAAGTGGGAAAATGTGACTATGGACTTTGTTGTTGGTCTACCCCGAACTCCTCGAGGTATGGATTCTATTTGGGTTGTAGTTGATAGACTGACTAAATCTACACATTTTCTACCTGTTAGAAATGGATTCTATTTGGGTTGTAGTTGATAGACTGACTAAATCTACACATTTTCTACCTGTTAGAACTACATTTGATGCTTATAGACTGGCTTCTATATATGTTGATGAGATTGTTCGTTTACACGAAGTTCTGGTGTCCATTGTTTCGGATAGAGATCCGAAGTTTGTGTCTAGATTGTGGAAAAGTTTGCAAAAGGTGATGGGAACCGAATTGAGATTCAGTACCACATTCCATCCACAGACAGACAGGCAATCAGAACGGACAATACAGACCTTGGAAGATATGCTAAGAATGTGTGCCTTAGATTTTCAAGGGAGTTGGGAAGATTATTTGCCACTAGCAGAGTTTGCATACAATAACAGCTTCCACTCCAGCATCAGTATGCCACCATACGAGACTTTGTATGGTAAAAGGTATAGATCACCGATTTGTTGGACAGAGGTCAAGGATAGGGCTCTACTTGGGCCTGAAATTATGCAAGACACTTCTGAGAAGATCAGAACTATTCAACAAAGGCTCAAGACAACTCAAAGTCCACAAAAGAATTATGCAGATGTTCGAAGAAGACCTCTCGAGTATGAAGATGGTGACCACATGTTTATACGCGTGACCTCGATGAAGGGCCAAGTAAGATTCGGTAAGAAAGGGAAATTGTCGCCCCGTTACATTGGGCCGTTCCAAATTCTAGAAAGGCTTGGTTCAGATGCTTATAAAGTTGCTTTGCCACCAGGATTTGAACAAATCCATAATGTGCTTCATGTGTCAATGTTGAGGGGTTATCTATGTGATCCGCTTCATGTGATTGATTATCACCGGATAGCTCTTGATGAAAATATGGAATACGCAGAATGGCCGAAACGAATCGTTGACCGGCAAGTGAAACAATTGAGAAGCAAGTCCATCTCGATGGTAAAAGTAGAATGGAAAGAACACTATAGGACGGACGCTACATGGGAAAAAGAAGATGAAATGAGACTATCCTATCCACATTTGTTTCCCGACGAAGGCAAAACAAGTTTGAAGGACCAAACTTCCTAAATGAGGGAAAACTGTGATAACCCTATTCTGTATTATGCTAATTAATCTTAATTATAATTGTGATTATGTGTTTAATACGATTTTGAGTGTCAATTATGTGATTATATGTGATTTTAGATTTCTATTTGTTCACCGTTGGAAAATCTGTTCAACATACTGTTAAAAACTGAAAATTGAAGGCCTTATCGGCCACATAAACCGAAATTGACTATGCCATTGTGATTGTCATAATTTTTAGGGCCTGTGGTGAAATTTAATTGAAAACTGATTTGGAACGATTTAATTAGTTTAAACTGATTGAATTAAGCACCATTGATTAGTTCTAATTAAGTGTGATTAGGGAAATTATATATATATGAGCTAAGTGTGCTTAAGCTCACATTTTTTAGCCCAAATCAGATTCTACACCCTAGAGAGAGAGAGGGTGAGCCGAATTTAGAGAGAGAAAGGAGCCATTTTTGAAGATTTTGCAAGGGAACTCAAGATTTGGAAGGCTAGTCTCAAGAACTATCTATAATTTGAAAGATTTGAGCTCCTAGGTGAGTAAATTCATGAGTTTGAGCTTGTGATTTTTTAAATTAAAGAGTAAATGGTAACCAAGAACATAAGTTGTGTTGATTGTGATGAGATTGAAGTCTATATTTACACGCATGTGTATAATTACCATGAATTGCCATATAGTTGCATATTTGAAGGTAAAGCATGCTAATCATGATGAAATTAAGATCAATGTGTGCATGCATGTAGCAATTTGTTATGAGTCCTCATGTTTGTGTATAAGACATGTTGATTTGGTTGAATTGGAAGTCATTTAAGACATGCATCCATGAAAATGAGACTATGCACTCAACTACATGTTTTGGAGATGAATTTGGCAAGAATTGTATGAGTATGAAATTGATCCATGGGAATTGAACTTCAAAATGTTGTAATTTAGCATTTGTATCATGTTAGAAGGTTTGCATGTGAAGTATGAGTCATTATATGCAAGATACATTAGTTTGAATGCAAGTTTGAAGCTCAAAATGGCTGCTGGAAAACCAGAATTCGGCGTGTCCGCTCGAGCGGGGTATTGGCCGCTCGAGCGTGAAATGCTAGCTCCCAGCAGTTTTGTAGACAGTGTCATCCGCTCGAGCAGGGAGAATCACGCTCGAGCGTCCAAGGCATATGTTTGACCCTCAGTTCCAGCGTCCGAATTACCGCTCAAGCGTTAATATGAGGCAACCAGTACTTTTGCAGACCGTGGGTGTCCGCTCGAGTGGCGAAAGCCACGCTCGAGCAGGAAGCCCTGTTCCAAAAATTTTGTAAAGATGTTATGTGTTCTGTTTTCCGTTCTCTTCCATTTCTAAGCACTCCTAGGCATGCATTAAACATTACAAATGAGTTAAAAGGATAATAAAGAAGCCTGAGAGGGATGTATGAATTAAGAACGGATTGAATCGTTTGTGACCTATATATGTGTTATGTATTATGTAGGGTCAAGCACAAGGACGAATTCACTGGCAGAACACTGTGAGTAATATCTTAATAAGGATGGTTTGAATTATGCCACGGTCCAATTACTTACTCCTATTTGAGTTTCGTAAGTTTGTTAATTTGAAAGATAGGCAATATTTGTCATGCCATATGAATGGGCCAAAGACCGTTTGACATGAATGATTGGGCCAAAGGCCGTTTGACGTGAATGAATGGGCCAAAGGCCGTTGGATATGAATGATTAGGCCAAAGGCTGTTTGACATGAATGATTGGGCTAAAGGCCGTTTGACATGAATAAATGGGCCAAAGGCCGTTGGATATGAATGATTGGGCCAAAGGCCGTTTGACATGACTGATTGGGCCAAAGGCTGTTGGACATGAATCAATTGGGCCTGAGGCCATTTGATATGTCTAGACCTGTAGTCACCTGATGTACGAGACATAAACATGAATTAGGCCCAAGGTCGTCCGATATATTTGTTTTAAATTCCATTCATGTATCTTCTTCATTTGATATTATTCACTGGGCTTTCGCTCACTCTCATTCATGTGTCTGTAGGTGAGCCAAGAGATGAACAAACCCAACCCCAGTGAAGTCTGTGAGGAACAGTCAGAGTTTTGAGGAGTCAGCCCATATGTCTCACGCACGAGACTAGTTTTCGCCTTTTGTTTCTTTGTTATATTTTTGCCATGTCGGTGAAAACTTTGGATCACCTTTGTATATAAGCTTTTGGTTTGGCTGAATATGACTTGAATGATCCTGTTGTGTAAAGCTTGTATGTTAACTTCTTTTCATGTGGGTTATTAATGAATACATGTGAAATGTTATGATGTGCCATGTAAGCACATCTCTATGGACAAAAGTTTTAAGTTGCTTCTGTTTTGGCCCCCTTAACTCTGTTGAGATATTGTAGACGTGCCCGCGCGAGGCCTTCGTGCTACAGTTCAGACTCAATTTGTGTCACGGTTCTTAATCTGAACCAAATAGTCCAAATCCGGCAAATCGTTTTGAGAAAACAGATTTTTAGAAAAGAGGTGCCAAACATGGATTGCTTTCCCAGATACAGAGTCGCCACCTAAACATTTTTTAAGGGGGAATTTAGGAAACCCTGACTCAGTGCGAAAGGCCACATGTCCGTCATCACCAAAGTTGCCTCGGCTCGGGAGCTAGGGTACGATTGGGGAAGGTCAGCAATGAGCACGCCCTCTCGCCCGATCCGAATATCGGCCTCTACTAACCGTGATATCCGTTTTTGAAAACGTTATGTGTTCTTATTGCATTTATTAGCCTAGAATTACTATGTTATGCGCGCAGCAAACAAGTATAGACCAAATCGCCTAAATTGGAATAAACATTGCATGTTCGTTTTGAAGATGGTTTGCTACTCGCAAGTAGGCTAAAATGCAGGCTTTGCCACCCACGAGTGGGCTTTTAGAAAAGATGGTTTTGCCACTATCTAGTAGGCTTAAAACTCACAGTTTTAATGCATTATTCCAATTTAGGCAATTCAACCTCCATCCACACAAGCAGTTACATCACATAAGCAGCTAGCCTCATGGTAATCATGTTATTGTGGCAACACTCGCACGCATGCGGTATGCTAAAGCATAAATACTTACAATGTACTCCGTGCCAAAACAATAAACTAGTTAGCAAAACATGCGTGATCCTAGTTCATGTTAAAGTGGTTAATGCAACGCATACAGAATGCAATTAGGATAGGCTCGGCTAATCCTGAAATGGCATGTAAAGTGCGGCAAGTAGCATGTATTCAAGTCAGATTTGCAATACGATGCAGTTAGCATGATGTGCCGAGCCCGGTGCATGCAATACTGATGAATGAATGCACGCATGCGTACCATAAGGTATGCTAAAGTAAATATGCCCTAGTCTACCATCATAAGCGGGTAAATAAAAGGGAAGAAAGACGTGGGGTTGGAAGACATACACACACTCACGCACACTTATTACACAATTGCCCTCACTCGGAGGGTCCGAATAAATATTACAGTCCGAATAATAAACACATTAATTATTACAAAATTTCTAATTAATTAACAGAATGAATGCAAAAATAAAGCGGCCACAGCCCCTGCCTCGAAATGCGTGGATGATGCATGCTTGACTCGTCTTGCCATGAGTGATATTGTTTAGAGAGAAAATGGGTTGAGGAGGAGGAGAGAGCTCTCTTGATTTTTGGGTTGAAAACACACACACCGGGCGGCGCCCAGAGGGGGGGGTGTGTGGTCTCTCACACAAACATTTTCAGATAAGTTCACAACCATGAAGTGAGAAGAAAAGGGCAGTAGCTTCTCTCTCTCTCGAGGGGACATCTGATCTCTCTCTCTCTCTCTCTCTCTCTCTCTCTGAGGGGCTACACATCTCTCTCTCCATGCATGAACAGCCTCTCTCTCTCTCTCCAAAAAGAAACCCACCCATCTCTCTCTCTTGGCTAGCACATAGACACCCACATCATTGATACAGGGGGGAACCAACCTCTCTCCCCCGGCCCTCTTGACACCCACTCATACACACATCAACACACACACATGCACATGCTAATGGGCCAACACTCAAACATCAAACATGCGACCTTTAAGCACACTTAAAAGTGACAAAACATGGATTAATGGCATGCACATAAAGCTCTGAAAAACATGTTATAAATTTGCCAAACCAAGTAAATAAGGCAAGCCAAACATGCAACAATGGTCCAAGACTTAAGGCAAGCCAAAGGGGAGGTAAACCAAGGCTAGGTCAACCAAGCCTCACAAGGCCAAAGGGACTTAAAATAGGTCTAATGCAGACCTAAACAAAGCTAAGGATGTACTTAGATGGCATCTAAGTGGTCTAAAAATGCAAGCATACTCCAAGGCCTAAACAAGGGGCATAAGGCAACAACCTTTAAACACATTGAAGGGGGATGAAATGCAAGCATATGGGCACATCATGAGGTCTGAAATGACATGTCAAGTGGTTCCAAACCACTGAAACAAAGCAAGGATGGCATGCTAGAAGGGCCAAGGCTTAAGGCATACAAGAGGGGTTATATGGTAGCTATACAAAGCAAGGCATGGATGACTCAAATGACTTAAAACAGTCCCTTAACACATCAAAATATGCATATAAGCCTCATAAAGCTTGGCCAAAACACAAAAGCATGGTAGTCTAAATGCTATGCATGTATTGAGGCAAATCATGGCATTACAAGGTATGTATGCTAGACAAGCATGGTGTACCAAAACCAACATACAGTAATGCTATATTATGACATAATGAGCCTGAAAATCAGCCAAGGCATGGTCAATACATACTCAAACTATATGCTCCCTCAAGAGGCTAAAAATGGCCCTTTTCAAGGACAACAAGGAGAGGGGGTGGCCCTCTCCTTCTTGGGACCTCAAGGCACCATCCTCAGCTCTGAAATCCCTCAAGATTTCTGTGGTGAGGAGGCCCAAACACAATGATCCCGGAGCTCAACCAAAATGGCACAAAATGGAGCCTTTTAAGGCTTAAGAGGGGTCAAAAAACCCCAAAGCTTGAAACACCCTTAAGCAACTACTTAGAGAAAGTAAAAACACAACTTTTATATGTTATACACTAAGCTCAAAAACAGATGCAAGATAGGTAAATAAGCTATGCAAAAATGGAAGAAAATTGACAAGTTTCTTACCCTTGTAGACCCTCTTCACAAATGGTGGACCAGCAGTCTCCTTAGGTCCAAACCGGCTTCAAAACTTCAAAAACAACCCTCTAGAACCTCAGTTCCAAGAGAAATGTGTAGTAGTAGGTGTTTGTGTGCAATACTAAGGCCTAAAACACACACAAATACACCAAGAAAGAGAGATATAGAGATAGGATATACACAAACCCTAACCCTAGAACTCAAAGCTCTGAAAAATAATGCCTAACTTGTCTAATTTGTCTAACCCTTCAACAAGAGAGAAGACCCTCTCTTTTGTAGACAAAATGGTCTTGTAAAGCTTCCAAAGGAAGCTAACAAGAGGGCAATCCCTTCATACACGTGTATGGAGGGGGGGAAAGTTTATGCCAGCGGCACAAAAATATCTGCAAAAGCAGATGCACAGTAATCGACCGGCCAAAAGTACAATTGACCAAAAAAAGATAGCCGGCCAGCCATCTATAGTGCCGGCCGGCCAATCATTTGGCCGGTGGAAGCAAAACACAGCCGGTGGCCTCAAGCCCTGGCCAGTGATGTGTGGGGATGGCCCACAAGCCATTCCCTGCCCCCTCCAAGGCAAAGCACAAGTGTTTGGTGCAAAACCAGACACAAAACAGTCAAGTCGAGAGGTCCTGAGGCAAGGCGCGTAGCCGAGACCTCCGGGAACTCAAGACGAACACAAACATGGATGATCACCGAGTGTTCGAGCGGTGACGTCCAAGTCATGAGGACGGTCAAAAATGGGGTGTCTACAGTTGCCCCTCTTTGACAGAACTCGAAAGTCATAACAATGATGGGAGTGAATGTCAAAGCCCAGAGACGACCCATTTTTGACAAGGCCGAAGACTTAGACAAACATGCAAGACAGACAAGATATGCGCCCGAAGGCAGGAGCAAAATGCAAGACAATGCACAAAGCCGAACATAACTTATGATCATACAAAGAAAGCTATAACGAAGCATAATAATGCAACAGTTTTAAGCTAGCATACACCAAACTACACTACTACGCAGAAAGGATGTAAGAGAATTATGTAATTCTCGATACGTCTCACTCGGAGAATACAATACCTGCACAGTTCGTCTGGTTGCACCAGCCTCAAATGAACCGCACATACAATATCGTGTTTGAAAGAAAGCAAACTTAACAGGTACAGATATCGTTAGCAATATGCAAAATGAATGCAAAATGATATGCGATATACAAAACTACGTATAGTAATGCAGATGAAAATGCAATGCAATTGAATCATAATCAAATCATGAGCGGTCCAAAACCACACAAATGTCAAATAGATTGATGGAAGTAACAAGTCCGTCTACCATAGAAAAGGTGCCGCAACCCTCAAACCAACATACCAACGTGGAATAGGCGCGTACACATGCAGAACTATGAGTGATGTAGACGGACACAAGAACAAGTAATTGGGTGGAATGACACAAGTGGGGAATGATCCGCTAACGAAAGAACATGATCCTAATGCAGGATGCAAAAATTACACTACAATGTAATATGTATGATGGATATGCTGAAGAAAGACTAATGATCCTAATGCTGGATGCAAAAATTACACTACAATGTAATATATATAATGGATATGGCAAACAGCCAAACCAAATCTTGCCGAGGAAAGGTATGGACACACACAAACCACATCTAACATAGAACGGTCATACAGAACTATGAGTGTATAAACGTGAAAAGTATGAGCACATACCAGACCAAGCTCAACAAGGAAAGGCACAAACCCTAGATAAAGGTGATGCAACGAATGCACGCAAGCTATAATGCACTACTTACAAATATGCAATGGATGGGCGTAAATGCAATATCTACTGTAAGATGCGTGAAATATGCATTATTTATAGTGGTATGCACGACATATGGACTATTTACAATGAAATGCGAATGATGCATGTTGCTTTTTTGAAATGCGCGACAGCGCGCGGCGTAGGACGCATGATAATACATGAATTTTAAATGCGCGACAACGCGCGGTTATTGAGATACATGACAATGTAAATGGACTGTGCACATCAATGCACTAAAGGTCTTGCACCTTCCGAGGATTTAAGGTCTCCTAGATCGTTGTATGTACAAGATGGTGTGATGCGCAAAATAGCGCGATGGAATGCATGCAAAATGCAAGGAGATGCGCAAGATAGCGCGATGTGTTAGACAACGTGAGTGCACAAGACAGTGCGATGCGCAAGATAGCACGATGGAATGCATGCAAAATGCAATGAGATGCGCAAAATAGCGCGATGCGTTAGACAACACGAGTGCACAAGACAGTGCGATGCGCAAGATAGCGCGATGGACTGCATGCAAAATGCAATGAGATGCGCAAAATAGCGCGATGCGTTAGACAACGCGAGTGCACAAGACAGTGCGATGCGCAAGATAGCGTGATGGAATGCATGAAAAATGCAATGAGATGCGCAAAATAGCGCGATGCGTTAGACAACGCGAGTGCACAAGACAGTGCGATGCGCAAGATAGCGCGATGGAATGCATGCAAAATGCAATGAGATGCGCAAAATAGTGCGATGCGTTAGACAACGCGAGTGCACAAGACAGTGCGATGCGCAAAATAACGCGAACGTAAACTGCACAAAACAGTGCGATTGAGGTGCGCAAAATAGCGCAAATGTAAACTGCACAAAACAGTGCGATGCGCAAAATAGCGCGAATGATAAACTGCACAAAACAATGCGATGCGCAAAATAGCGCGAATGTAAACTGCAGAAAACAGTGCGATTGAGGTGCGCAAAATAGTGCGAATGATGAACTGCACAAAACAGTGCGATTAAGGTGCGCAAAATAACGTGAATGTAAACTGCAGAAAATAGTGCGATGCGCAAAATAGCGCAAATGATAAACTGCACAAAATAGTGCGATGTACAAAATAGCGCGAATGTAAACTGCACAAAACAGTGCGATTGAGGTGCGCAAAATAGCGCGAATGATAAACTGCACAAAACAGTGCGATTGAGGTGCACAAAATAGCGCGAATGATTTGAAATGCACTAAACAATACGATACGCTAAACTGCGCAAGTGATTTGAAATGCACTAAGCAGTGCAATACGCTAAACAGCGCGAGTGATTTGAAATGCACTAAATAGTGCGAGACGCTAAACAGTGCGAGTGATTTGAAATGTACAAAATAGTGCGATTGAGATACAACCACAAGATGGAGAAGACAGTGCTAGTGAGATACAAAGTGTAAGTGCACAAGACAGTGCGAGTGAATGCATGTTCTATGCAAATGAGGTGCATTTTCTATGCAAGTATGGAAGAGTGCATTTTCTATGCCAGAAACAGGAGCATATTCTATGCAATATTGAAAGCATATTCTATGCAGAATCGAAAGCAAGCATATTTCATGCATGAATCATAACGAAGCGCGTCATGCATGTAACAGAAGTGTATATGAAAGTGCACATTCTATGCAATGGATGGGCATCAAACATGTACTCTGGTGCTCTGATTTGCCTCTTAGAGGACTTCGCAACACGCTCGGCTCAAAAAGGGCACACCCTGTTCATATTGGCGAGAGATAACATCCGCATGCGAAACCCTCGGGTGCTGCTTGCACTGCCATTCTGACTTGAAGCAGGCTTACACTTGGGGTCGAGATACACTCATACTCCAGAGAAACGGCGAGGCCTAAGAAGGTGCCCCTGGAATGCAGTCTCAGATTTTGTCGAAGTTGAAACAGACTAAGATGCTCCAAATTTTCCCTCTTTTCTTTTGCTTTGTAGTCCGGAACCTATATAGCTTCAGATAGGTCCTTGTTTTATTGTTCACACTTATCGGGGGTGGACCCTGCAGTTTATGAAAGAAACAATCCTGTTTTGCACAAATGTGGAGAATGGCACGGCACTCTGAGCACAAAACAATTAATCTTTGAAATTGAGAGATGAGTTCTTAACCGGGTATTGAGCCTATGACTAAACACAACGCGCCACGATTCAAACAATGGAAGACAAAAGGTAAACAACCTAAAGACATCGAGAAACACTCGAAACGACTTGAGACAAAACAAAAGACACAACACACAGACGTGTTACAAAAACGAGAGACCACAGACCACGAGGAGCCAGTTTCTCCGGGTATGTTTCCCACCCTTTCTAATTTGTGTGATTCTCACATCACTCGGCCCTCAAGCTCGTTTTTTTTCTCTCAAGACCCTTTGGCTCACTTTTTCTCTCAACTTGCACCTCTCTATTCTTTATTCTCTTATTTTTATCCCTCCCCGGGGTGTTTAATGGATGAATAGGAAGTTGTGGGCTCACGCCCAGCATGGTTAGCTTGCGGCTGTTTCTTTTGGTGGCGTTTGGTCGATGCCCCAGGTAAGGGAACAGAGTACTTTGATCCCTTCAGATTCGTGCTTCGCACTTGGTTTGATACCTCGTTGCTCGGGGATTGAGAGAGCTTTCAGCCCCTTTAATGATAGCTCCAGTTGTGCCCTTCTTGGCAAGTATGTTGGCAATGGGGGAAAAACAGGAAGCCTAACTCAACTGCGCCCCTGCTTCATCATTTTGACCATTTTTTTTGTTTTGGTTTTCTACTAAAACAATTTTGACCAATATGAGAGTTAGATTAACACACTTGTGCGATTTTTGATTTGAAAACCATGCAAGTCAGGCAATGAGCATTGAAAATTTTCCTTTTTTGGGTCCAAGAAAATGGTCCAGTTTTGGAGAGATGAAATAGTTTTCGAGAAAATAGTCAACCTCAGTAAAAATTTTCAAAAACTGCTTTCGCAAACGGCCAGTGCTAAACAAGCACGGAACTTACCCTCGAGATGCACAACCTCAGATCAGAGGCAATGGAAAATTGCCTCTTGTTTGAAGGATGCTGCACGGCAACGGAAAGTTGCCCCTGGTTTGAACGACGACTCATGGCAACAGAAAGTTGCCCCTTGTCTGGATGATGCCGCAGCATATTGTAAACAGTCCTCACTAGTGATGATCGCGACCGAACTTTCTCGGATACAGAGAAGACGAAGATGGTCAAAACCAATATATGGACACAGTCACTTTGAAGGTGTTGGGGGCTGGACTTCGGGATGAAGTTGCCTACGTATCCGGCTGTCACAACCGAACTATCGGATTCGGGGTGGGCAAGAATAATCAAAACCATTACATGGACTGAGGCGCTATGAAAGCGTTGAGGGCTAGACTTCAGGATGAAGTTGCCTACGTATCCCAAATATGGGAATCAAGCCTTACGTAGTTCCGGTTAAGGTACACTCGGGTATTTTAACCTTCACTTTTTAGGCTCTAACTTTTGCCAAGGC
Source organism: Camellia sinensis (assembly GCF_004153795.1). Taxonomy (NCBI): domain Eukaryota; kingdom Viridiplantae; phylum Streptophyta; class Magnoliopsida; order Ericales; family Theaceae; genus Camellia; species Camellia sinensis. The sequence continues at coordinate 458,732 of NW_021027701.1, forward strand.
GCCCGTTGCGGGTTTTCGACCTTGTGAGCTTTTTTTTTGTATATATATATATTTTTTCTTTTTTCGTATTTTTCTCGTATATATATTTTTTCTTTTTCTTTTTTGTATTTTTCTTTTTCTTTTTTTTTGTATTTTTCTCTTGCTCTAACTTTTGCCTGGGTCGCCCTTCTGGGTTTTCGACCCAGCGAGCCTCTCAAAGGGTAAAAGTGTAACAAGTCCATGCCAAATGGTTTTGAGATCCCGAAATCATCTGAATCCAGGAGAATGGCTACTGCGTTGATTTGCAGAAGGATCCATCACGATTGCTTCACACGCTTCTTCTGGTGAGATCTGATCTTCTTGATCTGATTTTGGCGCCTCTTGTTCGAGGGCTGCTTCCAATCTGGCCACACAGACCTCACATGGCAGTTGACCATTGAACTTTCTGAACGGGTTCAAGGTTCGAAAACGAACAGGTTGAATCTTGAGGCTGAGAGCAATCCTAGGCTGCACAATCTCAAGAGCGATTCCACACAGGTCTTCACAGGGCTGCGCAAAACATTTGTTTTTGAAAGTTTTTAAGAAAGCGACAAATCGCTCGCGCCGAAAATAGTGTGGAACCAATTTGGATCAAGCCAGGGTCCTTCTTAGTACTCACGCTAACAAGCATGGTTTCATTCATTAAAGGCTTAGCATGCCTCTTCTTTTCTCAAATTGATCAAAGTTTTGCAAAACTCGAGGAATTCCTTCCTCTTTGTTTTCACCGGAGTGTTAAAGAGGTTTTGAAAAACATAGGTCAATGCAATGATTTTCAGGGCACAAGAGAACAGGTGGAATGCACGGCCGTTCGATTCAAATCCTTTGACACAACTAGCTCAAAATTAGCAATAAGCATGGAAACATGATAGCCGCAGCTGCTCCATTCAAATTCCCTGATTGTAATTGGCTCCACAACAGAGACAGACTCAAAACAAAAGGATATTTACAAAACCAAAACGGTGTTCAAGGCAACAACCCTAGAATCACCTGATATCCTATACAACGGGACTGACTCGGTACCACAAGATAGACCCAAAAACAAAAAGACTGACTCAAAGCAAAGAGGTAGACCCAAAAACAAAACAGAGAACTGACTCAAAACCCAAGCCAGAAACTACAAAACTGCATTTACAAATGCTCAAAAAGTGCGTGCCAGACGCCACATCTGAAATATACCGAGCGCCGCCCGCAGGTGGTCCAACCCCTGATCACATACTCGCAGTATCCTCAAAGTCCAACAACTCGGTGGTAACAGACTTCACAGAGGTAGGTGAAAGAATGACCTCATTATCGATCAGATCCTACACTTCATGGCGAAGGCGAAAATAGTTGTCGGTGGCATGACCGGTCTGTTGGTGGTACGCGCAGTACAAAGCAGCATCATGTGTGAGAGGGAGATTCTTTGGGAGAGGCCGAGGTTCAAGGGGTTTGAGGTGCCCCCTTTCGGCAAGAATCTGAAGTGCCTTAGATAGAGGCATGTAGAGAGCATGAAAAATCCTGCGCCCTCGGGGCAGGTACTTTGAAGTCTGAGTATTCTTACTTGACGCACTAGCAAAAGGGTCGGCGGGCACTGCCTTGGTTTTCTGATCTTTCCCAGGTGCAGGGTTGGGAATAAGAGGAACTGTTCTGGTATGACAAGGCCTATCCCGATTTTCTGACTAACTTGAACTACCCTCAAGTGGAGTGGGGAAAGCATCCTCCATAGTTTTTGCCGCAACTGCGGATATCTGTTGCTTGTTCATCCCCCCGGCTTTCAAAGCCTCGACTGCCCGCAGCAGTTGTTCAATGGGATCGGCATCTACCTTCATTTTGTTCTTGCCTCTGGCCTCAGCCTGATCGGGGGTTTGGGTTACTACATCAGAGCGAAGCCCGGTTGTTGCTGACACGTCGTTGCTGTAGCTGGAGGTAACCTCTGGTTGGCTGAGCTCTATCACAATCCACCCCAGTAGCGGGGGCTCCTCTGCTATGAAATTCCCGGCATACGGTGCCGCTGGCGGCGAAGCCGACATTCCATAGGCCAGATCGGCCACGGATCTCTGGAGGTCACCTATCATTCCCATCAATTCAAATGTTGTGGGCTCACGAGCCTGATACAACTGGGGGGTCCAGACCGGGTGCGCGACAGGCGACCTGGGTGGATGCGGTATATCGACATTGGTCTCGCTTTGCAGAGTGATTCCTTGGTCTGATGAGGCCGTCATAACCACAATTTCCTCTGAATTCTGCGTCATGATAAGTTCGCTGTACTGAACGGTGACTAACGAATCAGATATCTGTCTTGTCTCAGCAAGGAGGAACACTAGCTATTCTGTATCAACTCTCTGAACTGAAAGAGAAAACATGCAGCATTTCGGACCAATCAGAACGGACGCTAGTATAGCTGAATAATTGTACTCTACTACTGATCACTTTTGCCCGAAATCACTGCCCCCAAATACTGAATCGGATACCCACAGATATAACTGATTCTCATAAACTGACACTGATGCCCTCAGGTCTGATACTCAAACTTGCGAACTGATATGTGTGTTCCCCTGCATAGATACACTCTAAAACACATAGCAAGTAAAGAGAGCCAAAACACCCCTATGGAGGGGTAGGGTTTCCCTGTCCTATTTTGTCAGGAGCTAGGGTTTCACTATGCACTCAGCAGTTTTCAAACAACCTAACATCAGGTAAGCAACCTGTCCTAATTTGGAATAGTCACTATGGATTTCGATATGCACTAGGCAGAATGGTCGAAAAGGGTGCCCTAGTAAGACCAGGGTTTGTGTTCCCATACTGTCAGAGCCCACAACTAGTCAGCCTTATGTCATGCTTTGACAAAGTCAAGCCTCCGGCAAACCATTCAGGAATGGCAGATGGCAAACACGGTGTCCTAGGTGCACCAATGCACATGCAAATGCAAAGAGACACATAAATGAAATCAAAACAGGATATCACAAGTTCGAGTCAAGCTCTCTAACATCCCCAGCAGAGTCGCCAGAAACTGTAGACGCGCCCGGGTGAGGCCTTCGTGCTACAGTTCGGACTCAATTTGTGTCACGGTTCTTAATCTGAACCAAAGAGTCCAAATCCGGCAAATCGTTTTGAGAAAACAGATTTTTAGAAAAGAAGTGCCAAACATGGATTGCTTTTCCAGATACAGAGTCGCCACCTAAATATTTTTTAAGGGGGAATTTAAGAAACCCTGACTCGGTGCGAAAGGCCACATGTCTGTCATCACCAAAGTTGCCTCGACTCGGGAGCTAGGGTACGATTGGGGAAGGTCAGCTATGAGCACCCCCTCTCGCCCGATCCGAAGATCGGCCTCTACTAACCTTGATATCCATTTTTGAAAACGTTATGTATTCTTATTAGCGTAGAATTACTATGTTATGCGCGCAGCAAACAAGTATAGACCAAATCGCCTAAATTGGAACAAACATTGCATGTTCGTTTTGAAGATGGTTTGCTACTCGCAAGTAGGCTAAAATGCAGGCTTTGCCACCCACGAGTGGGCTTTTAGAAAAGATGGTTTTGCCACTATCTAGTGGGCTTAAAACTGACAGTTTTAATGCATTATTCCAATTTAGGCAATTCAACCTCCATCCACAGGCATTCAAGCAGTTATATCACATAAGCAGCTAGCCTCATGGTAATCATGCTATTGTGGCAACACTCACACGCATGCGGTATGCTAAAGCATAAATACTTACAATGTACTTCATGCTAAAACAATAAACTAGTTAGCAAAACATGTGTGATCCTAGTTCATGTTAAAGTGGCTAATGCAACGCATACAGAATGCAATTAGGATAGGCTCGGCTAATCCTGAAATGGCACGTAAAATGCGGCAAGTAGCATGTATTCAAGTCAGATTTGAAATACGATGCAGTTAGCATGATGCGCCGAGCCCTGGTACATGCAATACTGATGAATGATGCACGCATGCATAGCATAAGGTATGCTAAAGTAAACATGTCCTAATACTAGCCATCAAAGCAGGTAAGTAAAAGGGAGAAAGAAGCGGGGGTTGGAAGACATGCACACACGCACCCACACTTATTACATAATTACCCTCGCTAGGAGGGTCCGAAAGAATAATACAGTCTGAATAACAAACCAACTATCCTAGCTAATTAATTATTACAGACCAACTAAATTAGTTAAGCAAATCAACTAATCTAAGAAAGCGATAAACGGCCTCGGGAAAAGAGCCCAATGTAATGCATGCTCGGTCTTGCTCGGAAGTCCACTGCCATGCGCAAGCTGCCTCTGTTTTCCCGGCTATACTCCTCTGAAAACTGCCAAAGTCTCAGGATATTTTCACTGGATGCTGGGGAATGCCACCGGCCAAAGGGGATCATCCCCGGCTATGATTTGGTGGTCATCGGCTAAAGATGAATCCATTGGCCACCGATGGATGGCCGGTAGGCATTCTGTGTAGTCGATCGGCCGAAAATTCCTGCAGGACCTGTTTGACAGTGGCAGAGGGCAAAGCTTTGCATGGCAATGCAATTCAAGCTAATGTGTGCACCGACACATCCCTTGTCATGTTTGTGACTCAAAGGGATACGGCCCTTGGTTCCCGGACCACCAATCGCGCATTTCAATGCATGATGGCCCAAGAGACCAAGTTGTTCATTTTCATTTCAAATGTCATGCAATGCACATAAACAAACAAATTGAACTCAACCTCTATCACAAGCAATTCAAGAGGCCAAGCATGCATGCTAGTACAATGCAACCTAAGCATGTGAGCCTAAGTGTGTAACATGGAATTGCAATGCACAATGCTCACTAGGCATGCAATCCATGCAAGCTAATCAAGTATGCAATGTGCAACTCAATCATGCAAACATGCAAGTCATACAAATATGCTAACAACTTGACCAAGAAGATGCATACCCAATGCGAGTGATTTTTAAGCATGCAACACATGCAACCAAAGCATGCGACCATGGAATAATGTAATGACATTTGAATGGCATGCAAGGAAGGGACTTATACTAATTGGACAGCCCTAAACTAGGTCCAAAACAGTAGCCAATGCTATGGAAATGACGGCCAACACACACACACACACACACACACACACACATGCACATGCTAATGGGCCAACACTCAAGCATCAAACATGCAACCTTTAAGCACACTTAAAAGTGACAAAACATGGATTAATGGCATGCACATAAAGCTCTGAAAAAACACATGTTATAAAGGTGCCAAACCAAGTAAATAAGGCAAGCCAAACATGCAACAATGGTCCAAGACTTAAGGCAAGCCAAATGGGAGGTAAACCAAGGCTAGGTCAACCAAGCCTCACAAGGCCAAAGGGACTTAAAATAGGTCTAATGCAAACCTAAACAAAGCTAAGGATGTACTTAGATGGCATCTAAGTGGTCTAAAAATGCAAGCATACTCCAAGGCCTAAACAAGGGGCATAAGGCAACAACCTTTAAACACATTGAAGGGGGATGAAATGCAAGCATATGGGCACATCATGAGGTCTGAAATGACTTGTCAAGTGGTTTCAAACCACTAAAACAAAGCAAGGATGGCATGCTAGAAGGGCCAAGGCTTAAGGCATACAAGAGGGGTTACATGGTAGCTATACAAAGCAAGGCATGGATGACTCAAATGACTTAAAACAGTCCCTTAGCACATCAAAGTATGCATATAAGCTTCACAAAGCTTGGCCAAAACACAAAAGCATGGTAGTCTAGATGCTATGCATGTATTAAGGCAAATCATGGCATTACAAGGTATGTATGCTAGACAAGCATGGTGTACCAAAACCAACATACAATAATGCTATATTATGACATAATGAGCCTGAAAATCAGCCAAGGCATGGTCAATACATACTCAAACTATATGCTCCCTCAAGAGGCTGAAAATGGCCCTTTTCAAGGACAACAAGAAGAGGGGATGGCCCTCTCCTTGGGACCTCAAGGCACCATCCTCACCTCTGAAATCCCTCAAGATTTCAGTGGTGAGGAGGCCCAAACACAATGATCCTGGAGCTCAACCAAAATGGCACAAAATGGAGCCTTTCAAGGCTTAAGAGGGGTCAAAAAACCCCAAAGCTTGAAACACCCTTAAGCAACTACTTAGAGCAAGTAAAAACACAACTTTTATTTGTTATACACTAAGCTCAAAAATAGATGCAAGATAGGTAAATAAGCTATGCAAAAATGGAAGAAAATGGACAAGTTTCTCACCCTTGTAGACCCTCTTCACAAATGGTGGACCAGCAGTCTCCTTAGGTCTAAACCAGCTTCAAAACTTCAAAAACAACCCTCTAGAACCTCATTTCCAAGAGAAAGGTGTAGTAGTAGGTGTTTGTGTGCAATACTAAGGCCTAAAACACACACAAATACACCAAGAAAGAGAGATATAGAGATAGGATATATACAAACCCTAACCCTAGAACTCAAAGCTCTGAAAAATAATGCCTAACTTGTCTAATTTGTCTAACCCTTCAACAAGAGAGAAGACCCTCTCTTTTGTAGACAAAATGGTCTTGTAAAGCTTCCAAAGGAAGCTAACAAGAGGGCAATCCCTCCATACACGTGTATGGAGGGGGGGAAAAGTGTATGTCAGCTGCACAAAAATATCTGCAAAAGCAGATGCACAGTAATCGACCGGCCAAAAATACAATTGACCAAAAAAAGATAGCCGGCCAGCCATGTATAGTGCTGGCCGGCCAAACATTTGGCCGGTGGAAGCAAAACACAGCCGGTGGCCTCAGTCCCCGTGGTATGCTTGTATGCTTGCATTTAATGCTCCCTTAATGCTCTAAAAGGTTCTAGTCTTGTGCTCCATGTTTGGCCTCTTTTGTATGCTTCCATGCGTAGGCCACTTGGATGCTATCTAGGTGTGTCCTTAGCTTTCTTTAGGTCTGCCTTGGGACTACTTTAAGTCCTCTTAGCCTTGTGAGGCTTGGTTGGCATGGCCATGGTTTAAGCCCCTTGGCTTACCTTGAGTTTTGGACATTGTTGCATGCTTAGTTTGTCTTGTTTACGTGGTTTGGCATCTTTTATAACATGATTTCAGAGCTTAGTATGCATGCCATTAATCCATGATTGTCCTCCCTTTTAGTGTGCTTAAAAGTTGCCTTTTGATGCTTAGGAATTGGATCATGTATGCATACATGCTTGTATGTGCATTTGGCCCCATTTCCATAGCCTTTGGCCACTATTTGGGCTTAGTAGAGAGCTGTCCACGTTGGTATGAGTCCATTGTTCGCGTGTTGTTGCATGCTTGCCTTATGTGTTGTTGAATACTTGGCCTACCGCATGTGTTGCATGCTTGAATCATAGTGCATTTGGCATGCATTCTCATCTTTGTTTTGATTGCTTAACATGCCACATGTTTTACATATTTGCATGTTGGCATTGCATCTTGCATGCTCAATTAGCTTGCATACTTGTTATATGCTTTCCATGCTTGCCACATGTTCATGTTGCCTACTTAGTTTCCAAGCCTAGGGTGCATTGCATTGAACACGCATGCCTTGCCTCTTGAAATCAAATGATAGAGGTTGGGCCTTTATGTGCTTATTTGGTTTGCATTTCATTTGACATGAAAGTGCACAACTTGGTTTCTTGGGCCATCACGCATTGAAATGCACGATTGGTGGTCCGAGAATCGAGTACTATCCCCCTTTGAGTCATAAACATGATAAGGGGTGTATTGGTGCACACATTCACTTGAAATGCATTGCCATGCCTTATTTTGCCCTCTGCTGCTGTCAAAACAGGTTCTGCAGGAAGATTTGGCCGGTCGACTACATCAAGTGCCAATCGACCAATTATTGATGACCGACAGCTCCATAGATGGTCGATGACCACTTCTATTTGGCCGGTGACCATTCCTCATGGCCGGTGGCATTTCCCAGTGTTCATAAGCTGTACCTTGGGAATTGTACCATTTTCAGAGGAGCAGAGCAGGGAAAATAGAGGCAGCTTGTGCATGGCATTGAATTTTCGGGCGAAGCCAATCTGAGCACGCGTGCATCCCTCTTCCCGAGGCCTTTTAATGCTTTCCTTGGCGTAATTGATTTGTTAATTAATTAGGTGGTCTGTAAATTATTTAATTAGCTTGTAGGTTAATTAAAGTGTATTATTCTTTTGGTCCCTCCGAGCGAGGGCGAATTTGTAATAAGTGTAGGTGCGTGTGTGCATGTTTTCCAACCCCCACTTCTTTCTCCCTTTTACTTACCTGCTTTGATGGTTAGTATTAGGGCATGTTTAATTTAGCATACCTTATGCTATGCATGCATGCATCACTCATCAGTCTTGCATGCACCGGGCTCGGCGCATCATGCTAACCGCATAGTATTTCATTTCCAAACTTGAATACGTGAATCGAGTTGTCGCATTTCACATGTCATCCTTAGATTAGTCGAGCCTGTTCTAATAACATTCAGTATGCGATGCATTAGCCATTTGTTAACATTGAACTAGGGTCATGCATGATTACTAACTAGTTCATTGCTTTGGCACGGCGTACGATGTAGGTATTTATGCTTTAGCATCTCGCACGAGTGTGAATGTTAACATGACAGCATGCTTACCATGTGGCTATGTGCATATGTGATATTACTGCCTGAATGTCTGTGGGTGAAGGTTGGATTGTTTGAGTTGGAACAACTCATTGAAATCCGTGTTTTAGCCTACTTGTGAGTAACAGATTTCAAATTATTTCCAAACAAATGGATATGCGATGCTTTGTTCCAAATTAGGCGATCTAGTCTATACTTTTGTGCTGTGCGCATCACATAGTAAATCTAGGCTAATAATCGGAATAAGAACGCATAATGTTTTCAAAACAAGATATCATGGTTAGTAGAGGTCGATCTTCAGATCGAGCGAGAGGGGTTGCTCATAGCTGACCTTCCCCAATCGTACCCAAGTTCCCGAGCCGAGGCAACTTTGGTGATGACGAACACGTGGCCTTAGGCAAACGAGTCAGGGTTTCCTAAATTCCACCAAAATAAAATATTTAGGTGGCGACTCTATATCTGGCAAAGCAGTCCATGTTTGGCACTTCTTTACAAAAATCTGTTTTCCAAAATGATTTGTCGGATTTAGGACTCTTTGGTTCAGATTAAGAACCGTGACAATTTGAGTCCGAACTGTGGTAAGCCCAAAACGAACGAATTGGGATTTCCCTCCCGGGACGTTCGGGGACATCCACAAGGTGCTGAAGCACCAGTTGAAGGGGAAGGGTGCTGCTGGAGAGGGCAACCTCAGTGAGCGCACCCCGCCTCCTTACTCTGGCAGTTGCTGCCAAGACAAGACATCCTCTCTCTCTATTACCAGAAGCTATGAGGTAGGGGACTCCAACCCGCAGGGGGGAAGATCTCATGCACGCGACAGCAGCTACTGTCCCTCACGCCCCGCGTCAACGTCAAGATATTCTTTCTCCATCCATTCGGGAGACCTAAGGGATGCGTTGGATGAGAGGGCTCGCCGTAGAGGGACCCAAAGGCTGCCGGCATTGCAAAGGCTGAGCTTCCAAATCTGTTGTAGTGAGGAAGTGGCAATGCCCGCGCCTAGACTGATAGCACCAGGGGACAGAGAGCTAGCGAGACTTACCACTACCCCGTTGTCCCCAAAAATTGAGAGCACACCGCTCCCTCCTAGATTCCACCAGCCTAAGTTCACATTGTACAACGGCAAGACAGATCCGTACATGCACGTGAGTCATTATCGGCAAGTAATGACAGGACATCGACACAATGATGCCTTGATGTGCCTCATATTCCCAACAAGCTTAGGAGAACTGGGCTTGAAATGGTTCAAGAGGCTTTCGGAGGGAAGCATCGAGGAATGGCAACAGCTAGCAGAGGCCTTCGTTACCATATTCAAAACCAACACTCGAACACTGAAGGAGCTCGACCATCTCCTAAGCGTTAAGATGGAATCCGAAGGCTCTTTGAAGGCGTACAATGCCAAGTACTAGGAAACCTACAATGAGATCCTCGACTACCCCACCAATCTGGTGATCACCCAATACAAGCGGGGTCTCCCAGTCGGGCATAGGCTGCAAGATTCCCTTACGATGCACCAGCCCACTACCATGGAGTCTTTGATGCAGCGGATCAACGAACATATCCGAGTAGAGGACGATGCTGCCACCGCAACCGAGAGGGCAAATCCGGTCATAATAGACAAAAGAGTGGCGGGAAAGGTTCACTCGGTAGGGCAGGAGGACAACCGCCTGAATGACCAGTCAAAGGATCAACATCGTGGCTCAAACCGCGACAATAGGAACAAGGGTCACAGAAATGATCGAGCTAACACTCCTCGTGATGAAGAGGAGGATGCCAATAGAAAGTTGAAGGCGCGAACCAGTATCACCACGGTCTTTAAAATCCTTATTTGCCGCATCCTGAGTGAAATCCGAGGTGAACCTTACATTCGATGGCCGGCCAAGTTGGGAAACACGCAGAGAGGCTTCAACTCGAGGTATCGCTGCACCTTTCATGAAGGACGAGCGCAACGAACGCAGGACTGTGTCTTGCACAAACAACATTTGGAGGAGTTGGTGGCGGCAGGGCATCTGGACCAGTACGTAGACAGCGGTATGAGAGCCACTCCTCAGGAACAAGCCAAGCCAAACGGCCTCAGCGCCTTGGATGCAGTGCCGCAGAGCGTAACCAATGGCATCCATGACATCATTGAGCTGGCAAGGGTCTACGAGCTAAGAGGGATGATCAAGAAAGCCGAGCACATGAGGAAGGTGCTCTCCGTTCAGCTCGCCGTGAAGCAAGGAAAGATCGAGGAAAATGATGTCCTGGCCTTTTCAGGCAAAGACTTAGAGAGAATTAAAACGCCTCATAATGACACCTTAATAGTGACCTTCTGTGTCAAAGACTTCGACATCAAAAGAATTCTGGTTGACCAGGGGAGTTCGGTCGAGATCATGTATTATGACGCCTTCAAACAGATGACGTTGGAGGACAAGGACTTGGCCCCCATAACATCTCCATTCATTGGCTTCAACTCTCAACTAGAGTGGCCGATCGGAAAGACCATGTTGCCAGTCAAAGCGGGATCAGTCACGAAGCAAGTGGAATTTTGGGTGCTTAAGGTCCCATCAACCTACAACTTAATTTTGGGTAGGGGCTGGTTGCATGCCATGCAAGCAGTAGCGTCGACCTACCATTAGGTACTGTGCTTCCCGGCATCAACCGGACAGGTAGAAGAGGTTTGGGGACACCAAGTGATGGCAAAACAGTGTTTCGTCGCAGTAAATGGCTGCAGAGCTGCCAAAGGCTTTATGCAAATGATAGAGGGCCCGGAGGGAAAGGAAATACTGGAAGACGTAGGAAGAAAGGCCAAGGAGAAATCGGTTGAAGACTTAGTGCAGGTGCGCGTAGACGAGAATGACCCAAACAAGTTCTTCCTTTTAGGCTCATCTTCATCTAGTGCCGAGCGGCTGGAGTATGTTGACTTTTTGGTTTCCAACATGGAGGCCTTTGCATGGATGCCTTACGATATGCCTGGCGTCGACCCTAGCTTCATTTGTCCCCAGTTGAACGTCTTTCCAAATGCACGGCCGATCATCCAGAGGACACGGCGCTCGACCTTGCACCATGCCGAGATAGTGGCAGAAGAGGTCAAGAACTTGTTGGAAGCAGGGGCAATAGAAGAAGTGCAATGCCCTAAATGGATATCTAACACGGTGGTGGTGCCGAAAAAGAACGGTAAGTGCCGGGTGTGCATTGATTATAAGACGGTCAATCGTGCATGCCCAAAGGATAACTTCCCTCTTCCAAGAATCGATCAGCTGGTGGATTTGACCGCTGGCCATCAGAGATTCAGCTTCCTTGATGCATATTGTGGCTACCACCAAATAGCTATGTATGAACCAGACCGAGAGAACACTTCGTTCACCACTCCGCGAGGCCTGTACTGCTACAAGGTCATGCCATACGGACTAAAAAATGCAGGGGCAACTTTTCAACGGATGGTAACCAAGATGTTCGCTCCCCTTCTGGACCGCACCATGGAGGCTTACATCGATGATATGGTGGTAAAGAGCAAGGAAAAGTCCCAACACCTTGTCGACCTAGCAGAGATGTTCGCCACACTTAAGCATCACAAGTTGTGTTTGAATGCCTCGAAGTGCACCTTCGGAGTTGGCATCAAAAAATTTCTAGGCTTTTTGGTCACGAACCGAGGAATTGAAGCTGGCCTTTCCCAAATCAAGGCAATACAAGAGCTGGAGCACCCAAACTCTACGAAGGACGTGCAGCATCTTACCGAGATAGTGGCCGTGCTGAACAGATTTATCAACAGGTCTTCAAATCGTTGTAGGCCCTTCTTCAAAACTTTGAAGGCCAAGTTCTTCTGGGATGACGAATGTGACCGTGCATTGGCAGATCTAAAGGCATACATGTAGACTGCACCAGAACTCCGCTCCGTGCGCGAGGACGCGAATCGTTTGTTCTTAGCTACTATAGTTCGGACTCATGTCACTGTTTTGAATGTAATCTCACAAAGTGCAATGTGAGACTGATAAATCACCAAAGAGTCCAAATTCGGAAAATCGTTTTGGAAAACTGATTATTATCAAAAAGCGCCAAACATGGACTGCTTTGCCAGATTTCAGAGTCGCCACCTAAATATTTTGTTTTTTGGGAAATTTAGGAAACCCTGACTCGTGCCTAAGGCCACGTGTCCGTCATCACCAAAGTTGCCTCATCTCAGGAACTTGGGTACAAGAGGGGAATGTCTTAAAATGAGCACCCCCGCTCGCCAGATCAAAGGATCGACCTCTACTAACATGATATGTTGTTTTTGAAAACACATGTGTTCTTGTTCAGATTATTAGCTAACTTACTATGTGATGCGCACATCACACAAGTATAGATTAAATCGCTCGATTTGGAACAAAACATCTCATATTTGTTTGTTTGAAAATGGTTTGAAGTTGCTACTCGCAAGTAGGCTAAGTCACGGATTTGCCACCCTCAAGTGGGCTTAAAAAACATGATTTTGCCACTCTCAAGTAGGCTTAAAACACACATTTTGATGAATTATTCCAATTCAACCAATCCAACCTTCACCCGCAGGCATTCGAGCAGTAAATCACTTAAGCAAATAGCCTCATGGCAAGCATGCTATCATGGCAGTCACTTACATACATGCAAGGATGCTAAAGCGTAAACACTCACAATGAACTTTGAGCCAAAAAAGGAAACTAGTTAGTAATCAATGCATGATCCTAGCTATGTCAACAATGCCTAATGCAACACATACAAAAATGCAACTAAAATAGGCTCGGCTATTCTAAGATGTCATGTTAATGCAACTTGATAACATGTATTCAAATTGGTATTGAAATACAATGCAATTAATATGATGTGCCGAGCCCGATGCATGTAAGACAAATGAATGATGCACGCATGCACAGCATAAAGATGCTAATTGAAATATGCCCTAAAACTAACCATCAAAGGCTGGTAAATAAAAGGGAGAAAGACGTGGGGTTGGAAGAAATTCACACACTCACGCACACTTATTACAAAATCCGCCCTCTCGACGGAGGGTCCGAATAAAAGCTAAGCTAAGCAATTAATTACAAATAAACTAATTAACTACTTAGCAAATTAATTATTACAACCCAAATTGAAACAAATAGCTATGCTAAGCTAATTAAAATATTACAACCAATTGAATGACTAATCATGCAAACTAATCATATGCAGTGAGATGGCCTCGCCGGCAAGGAAGAGATGCATGCTTGGTTGGCTTTGCTCGGAAATCCACTGCCGTGCCTGGTGATGCCTCTGTTTGCATTGTTTTGGGCTTCTGAAAATTGTGCCAACTTCCAAGATGCTTCTGATCCACCTCATGGATATGCTGAGGGGTGGTCGGCCAAGATGAATGGCCATCGGCCAGAGTTTATGGCTATCAGCCAATTTGATAGCTGATCGGTAGCCTTTGATGGCCGGTCGGTAGCTTTGATGGCCGATCAGCCACCACTTCCTACAATTTCTCCTTTTGCTGCAACAGAGCACAAACAGAGGCATGGCAGTGTATTTGCAAGGAAATGTTTGTGCAACTACACCCATTGTCATGTCTCAAACTCAAAGGAGTGTAGTACTCGGCTCTTGAGCCACCAATCACGCATCTCAATGCATGATGGCCAAAGAGGCCAAGTTGCACAAGCTCAATAAATGCATGACAAACAAGACACTTGGACCATCACCTTATCATGGATAATCAAAGGCAATGGAGATAAAGGGGATTGGCCCATTTTCATCACTTTAAGTATGAAATGGACCAATTCACTTTGTGTTCAACATAACGTCCGATCGAACACAATGCAATGCACGCATGCAACATGCTTATCTTGGCATATTTTACTTGATTGATTTTGTTTACACATTTTAACATTACCAATCCATTCATTAATCAACTTGTCTAACTATGAGAGTCCTCTAATGAGAGAGAGGTCTATCAAAGTGAATGGTTTAAGGAATGGGAAAGACCAATGCCTTGACTAGGAGTAACCCTCAAAAAAGGGTTAAAGCCATTTAAGCACAAGTCTCAATTCCTTGCATTAAACTCAAACTCAAGACTAACCAATCTTCAAAACAAATCAAAAGCGAAGAAATGAGGAGGATGGTAGATTTCCAATGCTATAGTGGCATGAAATACAAGACTCTACTATGCAAACATCGCATGCACAACATGCTAGAACACTTAAGCGTTGAAACTAGTGAAGAGCTTCACACTAGGACCATGCAATACAATGCTCAATTGACTAAACCAACCCCAAACAGACCTCATGCATGCCAAAACAGTGGCTAAAATGGACTGAAATGATAGCATGATAAGCAAGAAAAAGCATGCTCAAATGATGGCTCGCAAGCAAGGCACAAAGCTCAACTCTCAAATACAATTAAAGAGTGATAAAAATGAGAATATGGCAAAGATATAAGCTCTGAAATACCATGCCAACTGATGCCAAGGCATGCAAACATCACAAGTATAGCATGGTAGGGGCCTCAAAACTCAAGACTAGTCAAGGCATTTGCACAATAGCTATACAAAGCATGTCAAAATAATGCTAAAATACGTATGGAGTATAGCCAAGGCAAGCTAGCATGGAGGGCCAAAACACCAAGTACACTAGGCTAATGGGCAAGATTGCACTACAAGTGCACAAACCAAGTAAGAGGTGACTCCACCAACCAAAACAAAGTTATGGCATGTCAAAATAACACCAAAAATGGGCTGAGACTAAGCCAAAACATGCTAGAATTATAGGCTAAAATAGCAAGCATACAAGGCTAGCTAGCAAGGATTACACTACAAGTGTATAAAGCATGCAAGAGATGAGAAAACCAGCCCAAAATAGAGGTATATCAGGTCCTAAAAGTCACAAAAACATGCTTGAAAAGAGCTAACATAAGCTACAAAAAGATGCTACTTTATAGTGCAAACAAGGCATGACATGGGGAGAAAAGGAGGGGAGGCCACCCCCTCCTATTTTGGACCTCAAGACATGGTTTCCACCACTGAAATACCTCTGATTTTCAGTGGTGAAAAGGCCAAAAAGGTTGGATTTGAAGGTGGTGAGAAGTTGCACAAAAGGCCTCACAAGCCAAGGAACAAAAAAGAAGAACAACCCCCAAACTCACCAAGCCTTAAACTACCATTTTTACACCTTAGAAACAGAGTTTTTGATAGTCCAAAACCAACCCCAAAATGCAACAAAACAATGGAAAAACGGGGAATAAAGCAAGTGTGCAAAAACAAGCTTGAAATGAGGAAGTTCTTACCCTTGAAGTACCTTGAAGGACAGCAACAAAACCAGCCAAAATCTGAGCCAAAACCAGCCTTTTGGAGCTCAAAAAAACCTCCAAGAATCTCAGTCCAAAAGGTAGAGGTGTTTGGTCTAGGGTCTCTTTGCAAGAGTGTAGAGAATTCTAATTTTAAGGCTCAAAAACATGAGGAAAATGAGAGAATTCTAGGGAGGGAGAGAGTTTTGCTCACAAATCTTCTAGAGAGAGAAGATTCTAGAGTGAGAAGCTCTCAAAATTTTCTAAGCCTTCAAAAAATGTTCTAACCCTTGGAATATGAGATATAAGGCCTCATATATAGCAAAATATCAAGCTTGGGTCGAAATATCTGATTTGGGACAGGTGGCACAAGCTAGAAATAGCTGGAGGAGAAATATCTGCCAATTCTGGGCTTTCTGGACATTTTTGGCTGATCGGCCAACATTTGTGGCCGATAAGGTTCACTTTTGGCCGACCTATGGCCGATGAGGTCCAATTGTGGCCGACGCAATCCAATAGAGGCCGATGGAAAAAATCAGTCCTGGTCCCTGACTTGAAGCAAGCCTAATTCCTTCATCTGGACTCCTTTTCAAGTCATTCTTGAGCCTAAACTGTATCCCCGGAAGTCCTCTTTCCAAATTTGGAAGCCTCACATCAAAATTCCATGTGTGCTACAGATATCCCTCTTTTAGTGAAGGCTGCTCTGTTTCGGTCTAACCGGCTTTAGGAGATATCCAAATTCAACCAATCATATCTCCCCCATCTGGACTCGGCTTTAGGAGATTCCAGAAGTAAGATTTCCAACGGTGGTGGCCTCATAGATGAAATTCAAGTATTCAAAAGGATAGGCCTGATTTAGCGAGGGCTGCTCGACTCTCTCTTAACGATTCATGCCCATCTTCTTCTCCAACTTGGTTTCTTCCCTCCACTCGTCTTTTCTTCAACTCCAAACCTCTAAACAAGGTGTTTTGAAAGATTTTTCAAACATTTCATCTCTCTTTCATTCATTTTCCACTTTGTCCTTGCTCGGTTTACTGAAAAGCGCAACATTTGACAAAATGCGAGCCTCGGAACATCGCAGAAACCTTTTTCAAAATATTTTGAAAGAGAGGGTTTTAAGATCTAAAATCATTCAAAATAGCTTTGGTCCAAAATGGGGTGGGAGGTTATGATTTGACTCTTCTCTTGTCAAAGAAACAAAACCTTTACATTGCATAGCCTGCATCACTAAGTAAGCCATCAGTAAGGCCCAAATCTTAAAGGTGTTCAAAAATGGGGTGTCTACAATACCTTTCCTCAGCCCCTATCCTGGTCACACCAAAACTAGGCGAAGAACTGTATCTCTACTTGGTGGTCTCTCAACATACGGTAAGCGACGTCCTAGTCCATGCTGAAGGCACCTAGCACCTCCCCATCTTCTATGTAAGAAAGACCTTGCTCTGGTTGAATCGAGGTATCTGTCGCTAGAAAAATTAGCTCTGGCCCTGATGATGGCTTCTAGAAAGCTAGCGCACTATTTTCATGCCCACACGATCGTTGTGCTAACCAAATTTCCACTTAAGGTGCTCTTCGAAAAGGAGGATTTTACTAGGAGAATTCTGAAATGGACCATGGAATTGGGGTAATACGAGATCAAGTTCCAACCCCGCACCGCCATCAAATCTCAAGCTCTTGCCGACTTCGTGGCAGAATTTGCCCCGGGAACACACCATGTTTGCCTGGTCGATCTGGCCAATGTGGATTTGGCGCGGCCCATGGCTCAGACAGGAAAGACAGATGGTGGACAACAAATGGCAGAAGGGAAAAAGGAAGCCGAACAAGAAATGGAGAAACCAACCAATATCTCGGAGTTGAGGAGCTCCCAAAATCCCTCCGATTGCTGGAAGTTGTTCATTGGCGAGATGTGGAAACTCTTCGTCAATGGGGCCTCTAACAGACACGGAGCCGGGCTGGGGATCTTGCTGACTTCCCCAGGAGGGCTGACTATCAAGCATGCGATCACACTCAGTTTCCCAGCATCCAACAATAAGGCGGAATATGAAGCCCTCCTCGTTGGATTAAAAAGTGCATTACGGATGAAAGTGTTGGAACTTATGGTATTCAGCGACTCCAAGTTGGTGGTCAATCAGGTCTCCGGGGAGTATGAGGCCAGAGATGAAAGAATGGCCAAATATCAGGCACTGGTACTAGCAGAGATCAAAAATTTTGCGGCAATAAGAATGGAACGAATTAATCGTGAGGAAAACAATGCAGTTGACGAACTGGCCGGCCTGACTTCCATACAAACAACTTTTCCCAACCCTTTGTTAATAGAGTTCTTACCCCGGCCAAGCATCGAGGAACTAGAGGTGCCCGAAGTACTCTGTACCGACCTGGGACCGTCCTGGATGGACCCCCTCATCGCCTTCCTAAAGGATGGAATCTTGCCCACGGAAAAGAAGGAGTCCCACAAGATCAGGTCCAAATCAGAGCGGTTTTGGCTCTCTCCATCTGGCGCCTTATACAAGAAGTTTTTCACTGGGCCGTACCTGAAGTGCGTCCACCCCAACAAGGTAAAAGCTTTCCTCTTCGAGATACATGAAGGCATCTGCGTGAGTCATATTGGGGGCAGGTCTTTGGCCTACTGAGCAATTTCCCAAGGTTATTGGTGGCCATTCATGCAGGCGGACTCACAGAAATACGTTCACAAGTGCGAAAAATGTCAAAAATTTGCTCACCAAATCCACCAGGTGACTAGAGAGTTGCTCCCCCTTACGAGTCCTTGGCCATTCGCACTTTGGGGGCTGGATATTGTGGGACCACTTCCAACAGCTCCGGGGAACTGCAAGTTTTTTATTACTGCTACCGACTACTTCACTAAGTGGGTTGAGGCCGAGCCGTTGGCAACTATAAAAAAAAAAAGATGTGAAGAAGTTCATTTGGAAAAATGTCATCACTCGCTTCGGTATACCGAAGGACCTCATTTCGGATAATGGCACTCAGTTCGATGGGAAACTTTTTCGCGAATTTTGCGAGGAGTTAAACATTGAGTTCTACAATTCAACACCGGCCTACCCTCAGTCAAATGGTCAAGCGGAAGCTTCAAACAAGACCATCCTAGATGGGCTGAAGAAGCGACTAGAGAAAGCCAAAGGGAAGTGGGCTGAAGAACTCCCCAATGTTGTGACAACCCTCACCATTGTTTACTGATTAACCACTGATTACTGCTAAACTGAGACTAAAAATATGTTAATTAACCGACTGACTGAAATCTAGAACTGATTGATTGTCTGTATCTGTTTAAGTGCATCTCTATCTGTTCGACTGTTAAACTATCTGTTCATGTTTTATGTTTTAAACTGTAAATTGAAGGCCTTATCGGTGGCCGAATCTATAATATATTAGTAATATGTGTTCATCATAATTTATGCGATTTTATGGCATATTTATTTGAAATGTGATTTGGTATGATTAAATAGATTAAAATAAGTTAAATTACATTAGTTGCATTATTTACAACTTTGCCACTTAGTGGCCCACTTCATACCATATGTTGAGACTTGAATTATACATTGTTTAGCATCATTTCCTCAGCCATTCCTTGAGTCCTTAGCCGACCAGAGATAAAGAGAGTGAGGAAACTTGAGTTCAACAATTTTAGCTTGGTGATTTGAGGAATTGAAGGTTGATTGCATGTTTGGACTCCTACACCTAGAATTGGAGACTTAAGGTAGAGATTATACCTTCTTGTTCACGTATTCCAGTTATGTGCTGCATGGTTTATGGAAGTCTAGATATTAAGGTCACGAATTAGCTTAATTTGTTGAATCAAAGCTTAATCTTTGCATGCATAGGCATATTCTTGCATTTTGAAGTTGTTCTTCACAAATTTGCCACATGCATGTTCATTTTTTAGTATAGTTCATGATTTTACCATGTTTTTGGAAGAATTAGCTCATTAGAGCATGTAATTGAAGCTTTGAATTGGTTTAAACTTATGCATGTCATGTTTGAGTTATGTT
The DNA here is from genome assembly GCF_004153795.1 of Camellia sinensis. Classification (NCBI taxonomy): domain Eukaryota; kingdom Viridiplantae; phylum Streptophyta; class Magnoliopsida; order Ericales; family Theaceae; genus Camellia; species Camellia sinensis. The sequence continues at coordinate 478,541 of NW_021027701.1, forward strand.
CATGAAAATTGGTTTCAAATTGGATTTAATTAAACTACCTTTGGGCTTTGATTTCTCAAATTGATCTTTGAAACATGTTATACTTTGGGTTTTGAAGTGTTTTCCAGAAAATTAGCCCAAAAGGATCGAATTTGGTATATTGAAACTTATTTTTGAGCTTGATATTCAAATTTGGGAATTCCAGATTTTGGACTCACGCTCGTGCAGAGTGACTGGCGCTCGAGCTTGAAAATCGTGCATCCAGCACTTTACACTATTTTACAGTCCGCTCGAGCGGGGTATTGGACGCTCGAGCGAGGACTTGTGTCACATGCTCGAGCGGGCATCGAACGCCCAATCGAGCGTGATTTTCACACATCCAGTACTTTTACTGTAGCTTGCAGTCCGCTCGAGCGGATTTATTCACGCTCGAGCGGAGACCCTTGTCTGCATGTACACTCGAGCGGATATAGACACGCTCGAGCGTAACCCCTGTTTTCTGAGAATTATGAAAAATATTTTAAAGTGCATCCTTGCATCCTCATTCCATCCTAGGCATTCCTAGGCCTAGTTTAAGGCATCTTAATGAGGATATTGATGTAGAACCACACTGAGGCAAACTAGGGATTAAGTTATTATTTTCCCAACTGTGTAGCTTAGTATGTGTTCGTTCTGCAACTGTGTAGGGTTGGCATCCGAAGACGCGTACTAGCTTATCTGTAACCCAGAACTCTGTGAGTAACAATGTTGTAAAGATATGTTCGAAAATGAATATTTTCTCAATGACCAACTGAACTGTTTTCTGAACTGTTTACTGTTAACTGAATGAATGTTTGTCCTCTATTCTGAACTGTATTATGGCATCCTTAGCAACTACTGTTACTGTTACTGTTACTGCTACTGCTACAGAGATCTCTGTCAGTTCCTATCTTGGAACTTCTGGTTACTGTTACGATGGCCATCATTGACTGTTCGGTCTTTCAAGACCTACTGTTTACTGTACTGTTATGCTAATGGATGTGCCACATAGAACTGTTATGACTAATGACTGATACACTGAATCAATTGACTGGTTTCAATACTGAAAGGACATTCATTCTTAACCTCGTTACGCTTTATGTTATTCACTGAGCTTTAGCTCACTGCTCATATATATATGTAGATGGTCAGGCACCAGACCGGAGCTAGGAGCGTGGGTTAGACTCCCTTTTGTCAAGCCAACCACTGTACCTCACTGCGAGGTTTCGAGCCTACCAAGCTAGGGCTTTTGGGGTGTTTTAGTTTTCCCCCTTCTTGGTTATGTTCTGTGTAGACTGAATGTTTTTGTACTGTACTGTTTTAAATAGGGATCCCTGTCCTGAATGATTGTATATATTGTATATACTGTTTTGGTACTAATTGTATATATGTATATGATATGAAAAGTCTTTTGCATACAGACTGTCACAGCTCATTGGTCATATTTTAATTACTGTATTGGCTTCCGCCAGCCCCTGTACTCTGTATTACTGTATTACCGTTAAGCAAGCCTTCGGTAATCTCAGATTACTGGCCAATTACGGTACTAAACCCATAGGGGCGGGTTTGGATCGTGACAGAGTGGTATCAGAGTGATACTTAACCACGAGTTATACCGCACACACGTGTCCAAATGAGCTATAGGATGTCCTAGAAAAGTGATTAGGGCATTACATGAGCATGATAAGTGTGTGTGGCTAAGACATGAATATAACTGTTAATGTGATAATCTGTCTAAGTATGCAACTGCCTATGTTTATAATTGTTATAACTGCCTATAGTGAGATGGACAACGCAAGAAATATAGATGAAACTGAATCCTCTGAGGCAAGAATGGCGAGGTTGGACAGAATGGTGGAACTACTAACAGAAAGACTGGGGCAACAACAGAACCAACAGCCCTCACCACCTCCAGTACAACTAGAGCCACCTATGAATGATGATATCATAGCTCTGACACATAAATTTAGTAAGATGAAACCGCCATCCTTTCAGGGAGGCCTCGAACCGCTAAAAGCTGAAGCTTGGGTTCTTGAGACTGAAAAGTTATTTGAAGTTTTTCCATGTTCTGAAGCACACAAAGTGCTATTGGCCACCTTTACTTTGCAAGAAGAAGCTAGAAGGTGGTGGATGCTTATCCATGATGTCAACACTGTTATGACTTGGGCTCAGTTCAAAGAAGTCTTCTTCGAAAATTACTTCCCTTAGTGTGTCAGGGACAGAAAGGTGACCGAGTTCCAACAACTGAAACAGGGCGCCATGTCCATAGGAGAGTATGAAACAAAGTTCACCGAACTTGCTAGATATGCACCACACATGGTGGACACCGACTACAAGAAGGCTAGGAAGTTTGAAGGCGGCCTCAATGTAGAAATACTGGACAGAATCAATGTGCTAAAGTCACTGAAATATGTGGATGTTCTTGACCGAGCCATTATGGCCGAAGCAAATATCGAAGCTTTGAAACAGACTGAAACACCCGCAACTGAGTGGCGCGGGAAGAGACGGGGTTTTAAATTCAAGAAAGGCAGAAACAATTCATCGAATAAGAAACAGAATACGGGGTCAACAACCAGTTCCAGTCAGGGAAGTGGTTTCATACCGCCCTGTTCTGAATGTGGTAAGAAACACAAAGGGGTTTGTTATAAATTATCTGGTGCTTGTTACAGGTGTGGCAAGGTGGGGCACATGGTCAAAGATTGCCCTTCCACTCCTCAGGGCAATAGTAAAGCTACACCTAGGGCAGCAGCATCAACTGCTCCACCAAAACCCAACCCCAAAGCTACTAGGAAAGAGCCTATGAGGCAAGGCCGAGTGTTCGCACTCGTACCGGGAGATGTACAGAATACCGAGACCGTTGTGTCAGGTATCCTCTCTATTTGTACTCAAAATGCTTCTGTACTAATTGATTCGGGGTCTATGCATTCATATGTATCGCATGCTTTTTCGCAAAAATTGAGTAGACCATTGGAACCCATGAATTACTTCTTAGTTGTATCTTCACCTATTGGGGGATCTGTGACTTGTGCTTATATGTACCCTGCATGTCAAATTATTGTTGGGGATATGCATCTGTATATTGATTTACTGCCATTGAATATTGACCATTTTGATGCAATATTGGGGATGGACTGGTTGACGAAATATCATGCTACCATAGACTGTGTAACGAAAAAAGTATTTTTCCGTCCACCTGGTTTGCCTAAATTTGTGTTTAATGGAGTTGGAGTAGTACCTCCCCCGTATCTGATTTCCTCCATGAAAGCCTTTAAATTGATTAAGAAAAGATGTAAGGGATATCTGTGTTCTGTATTGACTGTATCTACTGATGTTAATGCTAATGTGAACAGTATTCATATAGTCAGAGAATTTCCAGATGTATTTCCAGATGATCTGCCAAGGGATTTGATTGATAGGGAGATTGAGTTGACCGTTGATGTGATTCCGGGTACACAGCTAGTATCTAAAGCTCCTTACCGAATGGCTCCAACTGAACTGAAAGAATTGAAGGTGTAACTGCAAGAATTGTTAGATAAGAAGTTCATCAGGCCCAGTACTTCGCCGTGAGGCGCGCCGGTCCTATTTGTGAAAAAGAAGGACGGCTCACTAAGACTTTGTATCGACTACCGTGAACTGAGCAAGGTAGCTGTGAAAAATAAATATCCATTGCCGCGTATTGATGACTTATTTGATCAGTTACAGGGTGCTCAAGTGTTCTCTAAGATGATCTAAGATCCGGATATCACCAGCTGAAAGTTAAACCAGAGGACATTGACAAAACTGTTTTTCGAACGAGGTATGGACATTACGAATTCCTAGTTATGCCTTTCGGAGTTACCAATGCACCTGTTGCATTTATGGACCTTATGAACAGGATTTTTAAATCATTCCTCGATGACTTTATTGTTGTATTTATAGACGACATTCTGATTTATTCTAAAAGTAGAGAAGAACATGAACATCATCTGAGACTTGCCTTACAGACCCTAAGAGAACAGAAATTGTATGCGAAATTGAGTAAATATGAATTTTGGCTTGATCATGTTATGTTTTTGGGACATGTTATTAGTAGAGATGGCATTTCAGTTGACCCACAGAAAGTTGAAGCCGTGGTAAATTGGCCTAGACCAACGAATGTTACAGAAGTTCGAAGCTTTTTGGGGTTAGCCGGGTATTACAGAAAATTTGTCAAAGACTTCTCCAAAATTGCCTTACCACTGACACAGTTAACTCAGAAGGGGATATCATTTGACTGGACTGACCAAAGAGAATCAGCATTCCAAGAGTTGAAAACTCGACTTGTGACTACACCAGTTCTTACGCTACCTTCAGGTATGTATGGTTTTACCATTTTTAGGGATGCTTCTCATAAGGGTTTGGATGTGTTTTAATGAAGAATGAGAGAGTTATTGCCTATGCTTCCCGACAACTGAGACCGCATGAAAAGAACTACCCGACCCATGATTTAGAACTTGCTACAGTAGTGTTTACACTGAAAATCTGGCGTCACTACCTTTATGGGGTGACATGTGAGGTGTATACAGACCACAAGAGTTTGAAATACTTCTTCACACAAAAAGAACTGAATATGAGGCAAGGGAGATGGTTAGAACTGATAAAAGATTATGATCTACAGATTTTGTATCATCCGGGGAAAGCTAACACCGTTGCCGATGCACTGAGTCAGAAATCGATTGGGAATTTGGCATGGGAATTTGGCATGTTTACTCACTGGACAGAGAGAGTTGCTTGGTGAGCTTGAAAAATCTGAAATTGAGATTGTTTTGCGAGAACAAGGTGGAACAATAGCTGCTATTTCTGCTCAACCAGCACTGATTGAAGAAATTAAAGAAAAACAGCAAGAGGATGACTTCTTGAAGAAGATCATCGAAGAACGAGAATCCAAACCGAGGCCGGATTTCAAATTTGAGAATAATGTGTTGAAACTCCAAGGAAGACTGTGTGTACTGAATGATTCTGAACTAAAAAGGAGAGTTCTGCAAGAAGGCCATAATTCGAAACTGTCTATCCATTCTGGAAATACGAAAATGTATCAAGACTTGAGACTGAATTACTGGTGGCCGGGAATGAAGAAATAAATTGCCAATTTTGTGTTGAAATGTCTTCATTGCCATTAAGTTAAAGCCGAACATCAACGACCCGCAGGCTTACTGCAACCCTTACCGATACCGGAGTGGAAATGGGAACATATTACCATAGATTTCATTGTTAGTTTACCTCGCTCCAGTAAAGGTATGGACTCAATTTGGGTTATTGTTGATAGACTGACTAAATCTGCTCACTTATTACATATCAAAATAATTTATAATGCAGACAAATTGGCTGTAATCTATATTGATGAAATTGTTAGACTGCATGGAGTGCCTGTGTCCATTGTTTCTGATAGGGACTCAAAGTTTACATTTAGATTTTGGCAAACCTTACAGACAGCATTGGGTACTGAACTGAGATTGAGTAGTGCATACCATCCTCAGACAGATGGCAGTCAGAAAGGACCATCCAGACTTTGGAGGATTTGTTGAGAATGTGTGTCCTTGACTTTCAGGGAAATTGGGAAAGCCATTTACCGTTGGCTGAATTCGCATACAATAACAGTTTTCACTCAAGCATTGGTATGGCGCCTTTCGAGGCATTGTATGGCAGAAAATGTCGATCTCCGATTTGCTGGGCAGAAGTTGGAGATGGGCCTTTCCTTGGGCTTGAGATTGTGCAAGAAACGACTGAAAAAGTGAAACTGATTCAACAGAGACTGAAAACCACACAGAGCAGACAGAAAAGTTATGCGGATGTCAGAAGGCGAGACAGAGAGTATGAAGTAGGTGATCACGTTTTTGTGAAAGTGACACCAATGAAAGGCCAGACTCGTTTTGGAGTCAAGGGTAAGCTAGCGCCGAGATATGTTGGACCGTATGAGATTATTGAGAAAATCAATCCGGTGGCGTATCATGTAGCGCTTCCTCCCGAAATAGAGCATATGCATAACGTCTTCCACATTTCTATGTTGAGGGATTACCTCTGGGATCCTTTCCATGTGATTGAGCCTACTCGTGTAGTGCTGAGTCATGACTACACTTACGAGGAACGGCCTATTCAGATTGTAAACAGACGGATCAAGAAGTTGAGAAACAAAGAGATTCCGTTAGTGAAAGTTGACTGGCAAAACCATGGTGGCGTCTATGCCACTTGGGAAAGGGAAGATGATATGCTGAAGAGATATCCTGAACTGTTTTCACTGAATCCTATTTTCTTCCAGAATCAAGGTAATTCGAGTTTGGAGGACTAAACGCTTTATAAGGAGGGGAGACTGTGACAACCCTCACCACTGTTTAGTGATTAACCACTGATTACTACTAAACTGAGACTAAACATGTTAATTGACTGACTGGCTAAAATCTAGAACTGATTGATTGTCTGTATCTGTTTAAGTGCATCTATATCTGTTCGACTGTTAAACTATTTGTTCATGTTTTATGTTTTAAACTGCAAATTGAAGGCCTTAGCGGCGGCCGAATCTGAAATTGATTAGTAATATGTGTTAATCATAATTTATGTAATTTTATGGCATATTTATTTGAAATGTGATTTGGTATGATTAAATAGATTAAAATAAGTTAAATTACACAAGTTGCATTACTTACAACTTTGCCACTTAGTGGCCCACTTCATACCATATGTTGAGACTTGAATTATACATTGTTTAGCATCATTTCCTCAGCCATTCCTTGAGTCCTTAGCCGACTAGAGATAGAGAGAGTGAGGAAACTTGAGTTCAACAATTTTAGCTTGGTGATTTGAGGAAGAAGGAATTGAAGGATTGAGTGCATATTTGAGCTTGTATATCTTGCATCCTAGACCTAAGGTAAGAACTCATCTTCTTGATTGCTAAATTAAGTCTTATGTTTCATGGTTTATGGAAGTCTAGAGATTAAGGTCACGAATTTGCTTAATTTGGTGAGTTAAAGCTTGAATCATGCATGCATGTTTATATCCTAGCATTTTGAGGTTGAAGACATGGAATTTGGAACATGCATATTCATATTATTGGTGTAGCCCATGGTTTCATCATGTTTTGGAAAGAATTGGCTCAGTTGAGCTAGATTTTGAAGCTTTGAAGTTGTTGAATTCATACATGTTACACATTCATCATGTTCTTGAAGTATTGTTTGAAATTGGGTTTAATTCCCTCAGCATGTCATGTTTGAGTTATGTTCATGAAAATTGGTTTCAAATTGGATTTAATTGAACTACCTTTGGGCTTTGATTTCTCAAATTGATCTTTGAAACATGTTATACTTTGGGTTTTGAAGTGTTTTCCAGAAAATTAGCCTAAAAGGATCGAATTTGGTATATTGAAACTTGTTTTTGAGCTTGAGGTTTAAATCAGGGAATTCCAGATTTTGGACTCACGCTCGAGCGGAGTGACTGGCGCTCGAGAGTGAAAATCGTACATCCAGCACTTTACACTGTTGTACCGTCCGCTCGAGCGGGGTATTGGACGCTCAAGCGAGCACTTGTGTCACACGCTCGAGCGGGTATCGAGCGCCCAATCGAGCGTGATTTTCACACATCCAGTACTTTTATTGTAGCTTGTAGTCCACTCGAGCGGATTTATTCACGCTCGAGCAGAGACCCTTGTCTGCATGTACGCTCGAGCGGATATAGACACGCTTGAGCGTAACCCCTATTTTCTGAAGATTCTAAAAAATGTTTTAAAGTGCATCTTTGCATCCTCATTCCATCCTAGGCATTCCTAGGCCTAGTTTAAGGCATCTTAATGACGATATTGATGTAGAACCACACTAAGGCAAATGAGGGATTAAGTTATTATTTTCCCAACTATGTAGCTTAGTGTGTGTTCGTTCTGCAACTGTGTAGGGTTGGCATCCGGAGATGCGTACTAGCTTATCGGTAACCCAGAACTCTGTGAGTAACAATGTTGTATAGATATGTTCGAAAATGAATATTTTTTGAATGATCAACTGAACTATTTTCTGAACTGTTTACTGTTAAAGGAATGAATGTTTGTCCTCTATTCTGAACTGTATTATGGCATCCTCAGCAACTACTGTTACTGTTACTGTTACTGTTACTGCTACTGCTACAGAGATCTCTGTCAGTTCCTATCTTGGAACTTCTGGTTACTGTTACGACGGCCATCATTGACTGTTCGGTCTTTCAAGACCTACTGTTTACTGTACTGTTATGCTAATGGATGTGCCACATAGAACTGTTATGACTAATGACTGATACACTGAATCAATTGACTGGTTTCAATACTGAAAGGACATTCATTCTTAACCTCGTTACGCTTTATGTTATTCACTAGGCTTTAGCTCACTGCTCATATATATATGTAGGTGGTTAGGCACCAGACCGGAGTTAGGAGCGTGGGTTAGACTCCCTTTTGTCAAGCCAACCATTGTGCCTCACTGCGAGGTTCCGAGCCTGCCAAGCTGGGGCTTTTGGGGTGTTTTAGTTTTCCCCCTTCTTCGTTATGTTCTGTATAGACTGAATGTTTTCGTACTGTACTGTTTTAAATAGGGATTAAGTCCCTGTCCTGAATGATTGTATATATTGTACATACTGTTTTGGTACTAATTGTATATGTGTATATGATATGAAAAGTCTTTTTGCATACAGATTGTCACAGCTCATTGGTCATATTTTAATTACTGTATTGGCTTCCGCCAGCCCCTATACTCTGTATTACTATATTACTGTTAAGCAGGCCTTCGGTAATATCGGATTACTGGCCGGTCACGGTACTAAACCCATAGGGGCGGGTTTGGGTTGTGACAAATGTGCTCTAGGCATACTGCACCACACCGAGACGTTCACCCGGGGAAACTCCATTTGCCTTGGCCTATGGCATGGAGGCTGTCATCCCATTGGAAATTGGCATGCCAACCATCCGGTCTAAATATTTTCAGCCAGACTTGAACAATCAAGCTGTGGCCTTGGAACTTGACCTAGCTAAAGAAATAAGGGAACGGGCGTTGATCCACATAGCAGCCTACTAGCAAGAGCTCTCCAGGAAATACAACAAGGCCCTGCATCCAAGGCTATTCAAGATCAGAGACTGGGTCCTGAGAAAGGTAATGGGCAACACAGTGATCCCTGGCGAAGGCAAACTAGGTGCAAACTGGGAAAGGACATACAAGGTAACTACCACATCGAGCTCCTCTTGCTCGGGCTCCCCGTGCCATTGGGCCCCTTCCCCAGAAACCTCAGTTGGAAGATTCTGCTCGGCCGGTTGCATGGTTGTAGTTTCTGTAGTGGCCTCATGCTTTGCATCTTTAATGAGTTTCTTCTGTATGGAGCTGGCGTAAGCCTTCATATGCACCGGGATAAAGGCAGGAGGTGGGTTTTGGAACACGTTGGAGTCCTGGCCAAGGCCAAGTTTTTTTACGGTAGCTTTCCAACTGCACTGGAAAAAAATATCTTCGGTGCCCTCCACCTGCCGCTCCTAAGCCCTTTCGCCCTCCGCGTAACCACGGTCCCCAGCGTCATCAACCTGCTTGTCCAGCTCAGCTTTGTGGGCATCGCGGAGTTTGCGCAGCTTGGCGATGTAACGGGCCTTCGTAAGTTGGAGTGCGTTCTATTTGTCCTCTTCTGCCTGGGCCAATCGTTCAGAGAGTTTGTCGTCCTCGGTTGCTGCCTCTTCTTAGGCGGCCTTCAGCTTTGCCAGCTCGGCCGTCTTGGCCTTGTTGTCAGTAATGGCCTCCAGCAAACTTTTCCGCACGGCGATCATTCGCTCGTAGGCAAGGTAATTCTTCTGCGCAGCCTGCACCGCAAACGAAAAGGTCAGAAAGTGATAACCGAGCAGGAACTTGACGACAGGAAAACTTGCAAACTTACTAACACTATTGACTTTGCTGCCAAGCAAAGAACCATCAGGTCGGACAGCTCCTTGTACTTCTTCATGTCGGCAGGGAGGAGTAGCCCTTTAGTCATGTTGAAGCCGAGAGAGTAGTCATTGTTCGCGTAGACCGAGTCGGCAGCAGAGACAGCTCGGCCTTTGTAGGTCAACTCGGGCGACCAGGCTGGGGGGGCATTGGATCGAGTGGATGGTTCGGTGATCGATTGTTCAGTCTGGTCCCCCAAGAAGCCAGAGCATGCGCGGTTGAATCTTCACCTGTCAAATATTGTTCGGTTGGATTTTTTCTCGGCCTTTTGTTCGACCGGCCTGCAGCTTGTTCACTGGCAAGAGCCAGCACAGCCCCCTCCTCTTGCATGCCGGCGTGGAAGAAGTTTCCCCGGCTACCTCCGGTGGCTGAGAGCCATTCGCCTCACCGGTGATCATTGACTTGATAACACGGATCTTGGCCATCTCTTGCTCGACTGTCAAAGGGACCAGTTTGATCGGTGGAAGGCTGGGATCTGGTTCTGGAGAAGGTGCATGCAGGAAGTCTGTCACCCTACTCTTGCGCGGCGTCGTGCAGTGGTAGCTCGGTTCGAAGCCGAGCAGCTTGGGTGGTTCTCGCTCCTCAGTCGGATGAAGCAACGCAACCCTTGTGGCCTCCTGGTTTGCGCGGGAGTAATCCTCTGCCAAGAGTTTATAGTCTGCAACATAAAAGCAACTGTTAGACCGGCAGTCAACAAAAACAAGAATAGTAATATAAAAAAAAACATGCTGAGGTGCTCACCAGCACTCCCAAAATCTTTTCTTATGTACCAGCCCGGTATGGGTGCTTCGATGTCCTCATAATTACCGGACACCCACAAAAAATCGTCGTCATTGGTCTCTTTGTTTGAGTTACCTTTGATGAGTTTTACTCGGCCTTTCTTGACCTTGAGATACCAGCAAAACCCACCTTTATTTTTACTAAGTGCATATTGGTGAAATATCTCGGCGAGGCCGAGTTTCAAATCGAGTATTCTATTCAGCTCGGCCACACCGTTTATTATTTTGTATGTATTGTTGGAGACTGGGGTCGGGCACAGCCTAGTTTGCCTTAACTCGCAGGCCAGGGATTGGACCGGGAAGCGCAGACCTCCTTCTACAATGGATAACACTGTGAAGGGGCATTTGTCCAGCTCGCCCCAGGGAGTGTCTCCTTTCTTGGCCAGCTCCAAGTGGACATTGCCTAGGATATGGTACTCTCTACGGAACTCGGCCAGTGCCCCGGGAGAATTCACCATGAACCGGTACTTCGCCATCTATCCTGGTTTTATTTAGTTAGGTAATTTAGGTCATATCTCGGTAAAAAATTTGATGAATGTCCGCTCGGACTTTGAGCCTCACTAGTTGTAACTCTGAATGAGCCTGGTCGGTCCTAGTTTGTTCTGCATTATTAAGAAATAAGTCCAAGAATTAGTGCGGCACAAATCGCACGGCTCTTATGAGGAAGTTTCTAGCCCGGTAAGGGTTCCTGGGTGTGTTTGATCGGTTCACTCTTATTATCTTGGTCCTAATATATGCCGACTCGCCCTTCCTAGTCCGGTTCTAGCCCCCTACTTACAACTCGGTCTTGGCCTCAAAACAAGACCACAAACAGGTTTTTGCTCGGCTAAATCCTATTTATATATCAAAAAGTCTGGTTTTACTCGGTCTCGTCGAGGTTTAGGCTGTTCATCCGAAGTATCAAGTTGATGCATTGAAGATAGGGGAAACAAAGGGCATGGGAGCCCCATCTGCTTCTTCGATTCCAATTTTTCCTAAGGTGTACCAGTGTTACCCCAAAGAGGGGGCACTAGGAGGATTCTAACAGTCTCAGGCAAGAACATGAAGAACGTAAATGAAGAGTACGGAGGAGGGGCAAGTAAACTTACCAATATGGACGCCAAGTGAAGAGCAATTAATCACGATCTTGTCTACAGTCTTTGAGAGAACGAAGGTGGTCAAGAACAACTAGAAAAGCAGTGATAGTAGAAGCTTGGAGACTTGGAGGCTAGGGTTTGGCTCGAGTGAGAAGATGAAAGTAGGGGCGTATGTGGCCCATTACATGTGTATAAAAGGAGTGGGGAACCCAAAGGGTGGCAACCGTTTGAATTTTACGCGTGAAGAAGACAGCTGTGGGGCTGCACGAGTCCAATGATGTGAGGCCACGTGGCATCGAAAAGATGGCTCTGTCAGTACGGCTGTACGATCGATGACAAGACTGCTGGCGCAATCCCCGATGCCCGACCAATCCGGATAGCCCAGTTAGAATGATAATCCCAAATCACGCTCAGCTCGGATGGGATTAAGGGGTAATTGAGAGGGAGATTTGCGCCGGGCTATGGCTCCGAACCGAATCTGCACGGCTTCTCGGGCCATCACGTTTGGCCGAGTTATGTTGCTGACCAGAGTGCGAAGACATGCATGTGCCCAACCGAGCTGTGATTCGGCTAGGTATTTGGTTGGATCAGCAGTGGAGCATCTTGAGCGAGCCAACCATAGCTCGTAATGAATTTAGACCGAGACGAAGGCTGGCACGCCTCACGGCCAGTCAGTTCGGATGGACCGACTTCTTACAGTTCGGCCGTCCCGGTCATGATGGTGTTTCTATCCAAGGGATAGGTCGGTCATGATATCCCGGTTAAGTGTGCCACCTGGTCCAATGGTGCGATGGAGGGGAAATCCACTCTTGGCACGCGTCAATACCGTTTGGCAGCTCCACACATGCTGTTTGGAGGTTTTGGCCTTTACACGCGTAAAGTAGGTAGAGGGGAGCATTACCACCTATCCAGGGAAGGACAGCAGAGGTGGTGCGCCCATGATCCCTGAGGATGCATGGCCAGCCTAGAAAAAGGAGGCATGGGGGAGGTTAGAGGTAAGCAATCTGAGGAATTCCCAACCCTCTCTCTCTCTAAAGTGCTCTCCCCTTCTTCTTCTTCAAGTGTGCTGACTTGATCGTCGGAGGGTCTATTCGGCAGCACACTGCCGGGCAGCTCACCGTCTTTCTGTTTTCAGGCCAAGCAACGATGCGTAAAGCTCGAGTGCAAGGAGTACGGAGAACAGAGAATATTTGACCCTCGTACATATGCGAAATTTAGGTGACATGTAATTATATTTTATTCACATACTTTTTCTTTTTTATTTTTTCAAATCTCTCCCTAAATCTATAAACCAAACACAAGCTTAGTGAATTTTTATTTTGGCCCACTTGCAACGTTGGATTATTTGTGTAATTTTTCGATTGGCTAATAGTTTTAGAAGATGTTGAAAATAATTAAAAATATATTGTAATTTTGGATTCAGCAATGTTATATATCATTAAAAAAAAAATCATTATTTTATATCATTAAATTACTTCATGAAATATTTTTAATTTTATTATTTCATTGATGCTTATTTCTCAATAAGGAATCAATCACAAGATTAATCCAGTAATTAAAGTATTTCTAAAGTACTGTATGACATTATTTACGTAGCGTTTTAAATTAATTACATTGTTGAAATAAAAAATTTATGTGTAAGATATACTTATTCACTTTTGTTATATAATTGGAAACAAAAAATGACTTGTTGATGGAGCATGTCATTCAAAGAGCTCGAGAGGGGGCAGCAGATTCAGGGCGTTCTCAAGCTCGGACACTCTCGCATAGCTGGTAATGCTGGGTCTCTGTTTGGGTGGAGGAAGTCCCTCGTAGTTTAGAATTGTTGGCTGCTTCTGACGTGGCACTTGTTTGAGTATAATGTTTTAACGTTTTCCTATAAAAATAAAAATAAAAATAAAAGGTGTATTGCTTCTTTTTTATTTATTTATTTTTTCTTTTCATATTAAAAATCTCATATAAACAATATAACATGCAATTTTAAAAAAATACATCTAATAATTTTCCAAAATCACACAAAATCCAATGAGATGGACCACAAGCAAGCATCCAGATATTTTTTTCCTAAAAATCCAATGCACGTGTAGGCACTTACGTCACTAACATTAAAGCCAAGCATAGGAGAGAATTATTAGCGTCGTTGAGCAATGTTTCACATTGTGATACGCAGGGCCGGTTGCCTTTTCTGGGGCTTAAACACGTTTCTAATATAAGGTTTATATACATAATTTAAAATAGAATTTTAATAGGGGAATTTTTTTTCAGGTCCCTGGTATTAACATTTTATAGTATAAAGGACACTCAATATTTTCATAATGTCTAAGGTCCCTCAAGTTGATCCAGAGAAAATTGTTCCTGAGAAAATTGATCCAGAGAAAATTCATGTCACAGAGAAATTTCTCACCGTGTGTTTGATGCTTGTTTGTTTTCTCTCTTCGATTTAAATGGTGTTTATGTAAGTTGATGTTTTCAGAATCTTTTCCATTCTTAGTTGGAATTTATGCCAAAAAGAGTTTATATACATATCTCAGTGACCATACATATCTCTTTGGTCAATCCAAATCACAGAATTTCTCTGGATCAACCCCAGAGAAATTTCAGTTCAAGCCAGAGAGTTGAACCCAGAGAAATTCTGAATTTTCCCTGAGTTGAACCAGAGAAATTCTGAATTTTCTCTGGAACTATAAAACTCTGATTTGATCAATTTTTCAATTGAAATACCTGGGTTGAAACTAGAGAAATTCTCTGGTTGAACTCAACAATCCATCATCAACAGTAATTTTCTCTGGGGAGCAAAAAACGAGTGACGTATATATTGGTGGGACTGTTTGGCGGACTCGGTTTCATTGCACTTTTGGTATTGGTGCTGCTACTGGTTCTGAAACTAGGCAAAAAGGAAAATACAAATCAGAGGAACAATTGTTAATTTATCAGATTTGTTTGAATCGTTTACATATGAACAATTGCTCCAAGCCACCGCGGATTTTAGTGATACAAACCTTCTCAAACATGGCCACTCTGGGGACCTTTTCTACGGAACATTGGAAGGTGGGTTCCCTGTGGTTATCAAGAGGGTTGATTTGAGTTCCTTCAGGAAAGAATCTTACATGTTGGAATTGGAATTTTTCAGCAAGGCTTTGCATCAAAGGTTGGTCCCACTCTTGGGGCACTGCTTGGAGCATGAGAATGAGAAACTCTTGGGGCACTGCTTCAGAATCGGAGTTTGAAGTGAGTTGGAGCTCGGCGAGGTGGAAGAGTTCTAGAGGCGGTGGTTGTGGGTAAGAATGGCGGTGGGTTTGGGGTGGTGATGGGTCAGATTCCGCCGGCGGTGGTGGTGGTGGTGGGTGAGAGTGGTGTGAGATGGGTGAGTTTGGGAGTGGGAATCTCCACTGGGTAAAGCTTTGGGAAGTGTTGGAAGATGAGGACTCAGAGTCCGGTTGGGGGTGGCGGTGGGTCAGATAATGAAGATAGTATAAAGGATTGAAATTTCTCTGATATATGTTTAGGGACCTTAGACATCAAAAATTAATTTTATGGATCTCTTCCATTATGAAAAGTGGAAGAGGGACCTTAGACCGATTTTCCCATTTTAATATGAGTCAATATTTAAATTATTTTTTGACAGAATTTAAGTAGTTGGTACTTTAAATTTTTTGAACTTTCACATTTTTAATTGTAAAATTACTAATCATGTTTGTTTTAATCAACTTATCAGCCAAACTCATTCAATTTTTCTTGTAACATACTTCACTAAATTTATGATTTAATCAATTTCAAATTTGAAAAGTTTGTTTTTCTCATAAATAATTATAAGTAATAAATAATTCATAATATTCTATATACAATTCATTTATTTGAAAAACAACCATTAATTACTTTTAAATAATTCACCATATCAATAAAATAAAAAATAAAAAATTGGTTTCTTTAAGGGGCCATTTTTACCAAGTACAGTAACCAAAAAATAAGACTTAATTCATATTTTTTCAATTTTTGGGGCATTTTTTTTTTTACCAATTTTTGGGGCTCAAACTGATAGCTTGTGTCGCTTGTGCATGAAAATAATCATGAAAAATTTTCTACTGTTAGATTATACATATAAGAAAACGTCACATACTAATCAAAGGATAAAAAATCTTCATAAAACATTTCATGATATTTTTTTCATAATTCCTAGTATTATCTTCAGAAAAATGACCATAAAAAGTAAAATGACAATTTTAGCACCGGATTCCATCCTCTGGCCTCCAGAAAATGTGGTTTGCTGCTGGGTACCATTGCGTTTGGCCTCCAAAAAATGGTAGTTGAGTTCTTCATTGTATTAAAGTAGATCCAAATAATTTATGAATTTTGCTAGGAATTCCAAATAATTTGTCAACTTTTTTACTAAAACCCTTTATATGGATGTGAAGCTTACACACATTTGATTTATATGATTCCCACACTTATATAAGAAGTTTAATAAAAAAAAAATTATAAATTATTAAAGCTACATGACATTTTCCGTCAACTTATGGTCCTCGCTTAGCTACAAACTTTTTTTTGACCTGCTATGTTTCTGGGTTGAGTCTTTGTGGTTAACTAGTTTCATCACATCTTGAATCAACAATCTCGTATTTAAATATGAAGAACCTCCTTCTTCTATTGCCTTTTTTGCCATGTCCCCAAGTACTCTTGCCCTTTTCCTTCTCTCTTCTCCATGAATTCTTTCACCCATTACTTTCTCAACTGCGTCCTTAATTGCCTCTCTCTCCACCAACTCCTTACATTTGTCTTCCTCAAATAAGGGTCGAACCCCCTGAGCCCCAACACTTATTCCTATGTCCAAAACCTGCACAACTAACTTCTCATTCAAAAATTGCTCGGCGAACATTGGCCACGTTAGCATCGGCACACCTGCACACATCCCTTCCAGTGTCGAATTCCACCCGCAGTGTGTCAAAAACGCCCCCACAGCCCGGTGCCACAATATGAGTACTTGCGGTGCCCAGCCTCGAATCAGAAGCCCTCTCCCTTTCGTTCTTTCCTCGAATCTATTTTCTTCCACCCACTTCTCTATCTCCCCTGCCTTTCTTCCGCCTTTTATAACCCACACAAACGGGCGTTTCGATCCTTCCAATCCTAAAGCAAGCTCGATTAACTGAGGAGTTGTGAGGCGATCGAAGCTTCCAAGGCATGCGTAAACCACCGAGCCTGGCTCTTGTTCATCGAGCCACATTAAACACTGGTTTTCGTTGATTGCTGGCTTGTTTCCTCTTTGAGACTTGTCCAAGTTGTCTTTATTGCATAGTGATAGTGGCCCAATACACAAAACTTTATCTCCTTTTGCCTTTTGAATCTCACTCTCTTATGCTCACACAATTTACGTATTTCAAAAGTTCATGAAAGTGTGCCCGATTCGAAGCCCTTCATCCTCCTGGCTTGCCTCATAGAATTGAGCTAACTAAAGCTTTGTTGCCTATATTATTCAATGCGGGTTCAGCGGAACTGCAAAAGTTCCTAAACCGAGCACGAGCAGCTGAATCCGAAGCATACGGGGTGGTGATTAACAGTTTCGAAGAGCTGGAACCGAGATACGTTGATGAGATTCGAAAGGCAAAAGGAGATAAAGTTTGGTGTATTGGGCCACTATCACTATGCAATAAAGACAACTTGGACAAGTCTCAAAGAGGAAACAAGCCAGCAATCAACTAAAACCAGTGTTTAATGTGGCTCGCTGAACAAGAGCCAGGCTCGGTGGTTTACGCATGCCTTGGAAGCTTCGATTGCCTCACAACTCCTCAGTTAATCGAGCTTGCTTTAGGATTGGAAGGATCGAAACGCCCGTTTGTGTGGGTTATAAAAGGCGGAAGAAAGGCAGGGGAGATAGAGAAGTGGGTGGAAGAAAATAGATTCGAGGAAAGAGCGAAAGGGAGAGGGCTTCTGATTCGAGGCTGGGCACCGCAAGTACTCATATTGTGGCACCGGGCTGTGGGGGCGTTTTTGACACACTGCAGGTGGAATTCGACACTGGAAGGGGTGTGTGCAGATGTGCCGATGCTAACGTGGCCAATGTTCGCCGTGCAATTTTTGAATGAGAAGTTAGTTGTGCAGGTTTTGGACATAGGAATAAGTGTTGGGGCTCAGGGGGTTCGACCCTTATTTGAGGAAGACAAATGTAAGGAGTGGGTGGAGAGAGGCAATTAAGGACGCAGTTGAGAAAGTAATGGGTGAAAGAATTCATGGAGAAGAGAAGAAGGAAAAGGGCAAGAGTACTTGGGGAGATGGCAAAAAAGGCAATAGAAGGAGGTTCTTCATATTTAAATACGAGATTGTTGATTCAAGATGTGATGAAACTAGTTAACCACAAAGACTCAACCCAGAAACATAGCAGGTCATAAAAAAGTTTGTAGCTAAGCGAGGACCATAAGTTGACGGAAAATGTTATGTACCTTAAATAATTTAGTAATGTTAGGGATCATGAAAAATATATTATGAAATACATCATGAAGATTTTTCATCTCTTGATTAGTCTTGATTAGTGTGTGGTGTTTTATTGTATGAGTAATCTAAAGGTTGACAATCTTTCATGATAATATTCATGGTATATTTTTCATGATTCCTAACATTACTGTAAATAATTTATAATTTTTTTTTTTATTAAACTTCTTATATAAGTGTGGGAATCATATAAATCAAATGTGTGTAAGTTTCACATCCATATAAAGGGTTTTAGTGAAAAAGTTGACAAATTATTTGGAATTCCTAGCAAAATTCATAAACTATTTGGATCTACTTTAATACAATGAAGAACTCAACTTCCATTTTTTGGAGGCCAAACACAATGGTACCTGTGAGAACCCGAATATAAAAAAAAAAAATTAAGTAAATAATTAAATAATAATAATAATTTTACAATTTCAAATATTTTGATGGTAAATCCTAAAGTGCAAATTAAATATTTGGGGGATCTTTAATTAATTTTTAAACTATAAATAATTTTTTTTATGGAAGTCCACAATTTTTAAGACTATTGATAATAATCTTAATGATAATAACAATGATAATAATAATAATAAACTAGTTAGTAAGGGGTCATTTTGAAAATTTATTATAGGTGGATAAAACCCTAATGGTGAGATATCAATCCTTTTCTTAACTACCCTAGTAGCAGCCGTGAGTTATAGAGAAAAGGGAGAGGGAAAGAGACAGCTTGTTTCAGTTTGGTGGTGTCTTTAGCAAGGTAATCTTCCTCACTATCTTCCTTTTTGTTCTTATTCTCTTTATTTAATTCCTTGTGCCGTTGTGAGGGTTGTGTGGCTGGTTTGTTTTGGGATTATTCTATATAGATATACCTACATACATACTTATACTAATGTAACAATAGAGTTAATTGGGTAGTCAAATATATCACATGTGCATCTCGGTTGGTTTGTGCGTAAGAGTGGTCATCTGTGGCAAAGAAATTGTTGGGTATGCAGGTGTGTGTTTTATTATTTCTTTATATTTAATTGGTGGTTTGGTTATGCTGTGAAGGAGTTAGAGAGAGAGGTATTAGTATTTAATAATGGATTTTCTTGTGTAAATGGGTTGCTGGGAAGTTTTGGGTTGCAATGGTGGATGGAAATTCTTGATCCTAAAAACATAAACTTTAAATTTTGAGGAATCATATCAAACGGGGGAATTTTGAACTGAAATTTTTACAGTAGATCAATTACATATTGAATTGCATATCTGATTTTTTTTCATAATTTTTTGGGAGTCGAAATCCATATAAATTGAGGTATTCAAATCTGTCCAGGAAACCAGTCCGAAATAGTAAATTCGGGAGTGTTTTTCTCTTTGGGTATAAATCCAAAAATTATCAAATTAGTGTCATTAGAACCGGTTACGAGTCTAATTTCGTACGTTTTTGGCCTTGCGTTGATTGATCGTGTATATTAAGAGAACCTTCAATTTCTTTAAAGTGCTGCAGAAAACAACCTGTTTGGATATAATAAATTGTAGATAATTATTTTGATAAGAAAATCAAGTGAAACCAATTGGGTTTGAAACTTAGGATATATTAGATCATATCTGGAGGTTATTGAAATTTTTGAATAGCGTGGAGTGGGTTTTGTAATTTTCAAAGTTAGCGAATAGATTGGGAAAACTAGTTTAAAACACTGTTTTATCTTAAAGTTATTTTTAGTTAAGTTTCGATCGGAACCCATGTCGTGGGTGATTTTAGACCTTGAAAAACATGAACTTAGGTAATATTTAAGAGTAACAGTGAGTTGGGTTGAGCCGTGTTAGTGCACTTTAGTTTGGGGTTACTTAGTTCGTATTCTTTAGTATTTTTAAATTAGTTGTGACGTGTAGTTTTTATACTTGGTTCAGGGCACTAGTTGGACTTTCATACTCTATTCGAGGATTATATTATTGCGTTTCAGGTGAGTAGTTTCATGCTACATATTTTTATAAATGTTCCCTCATCCTGAACTGTTGGAAAATTAAATTGTTGTTTCATGATTAAACTGTTTTGATAAATTATTATATTATCAATTGAATCAAATTATTTCTAA
>NW_021027701.1:498911-522803 GCF_004153795.1 Camellia sinensis
GTCTATTGCGTCAGCATCTCTAGAGATAACTACCAGACGCGACGCGGCGAATGTATTGTAGGAGTAGAGAGAGATCTACGGTTAAATGCTAAATCTGAGGAAGTTCCAACCCTCTCTCTCTCTAAAGTGCTCTCCCTTCCTTCTTCTTCAAGTGTGGCTGACTTGATCGTCGGAGGGCTATTCGGTCAGCAACTGCGCCGGCAGCTCACCGTCTTTCTGTTTTCAGCCAAGCAAACGATGCGTAAAGCTCGAAGTGCAAGGAGTACGGAGAACAGAGAATATTTTGACCCTCGGTGACATATGCGAAATTAGGTGACATGTAATTAATATTTTATTTCACATACTTTTTCTTTTTTATTTTTTCAAAATCTTCTCCCTAAATCTATAAACCAAAACACATGAAGTCGTTAAGCTTAAGTGAATTTTTATTTTGGCCCCAACTTGCAACGTTGGATTATTTGTGGTAATTTTTTCGATTGGCTAAATAGTTTTAGAAGATGTTGAAATAATTAAAATATATTGTAATTTTGGTTCAGCAATGTTATATATATTAAAAAAAAAATCATTATTTTTATATCATTAGAATTACTTCATGAAAGATTTTTTAATTTTATTAATTTCACTGATGCAATTAAATTTCTCAATACAGGGAATCAAATCACAAAGATTAATCCAAGTAATTTAAAGTATTTATAAGTACTTTATGACATTATTTACGTAGCGTTTTTAAATTAATTAACAATGTTGAAATAAAAATTTATGTGTAAGATATACTTAATTCACTTTGTTATATAATTGGAAACAAAAAAATAGACTTGTTGAATGGAGCATGTCAATTCAAAAGAGCTCGAGAGGGGGCAGCAGATTCAGGGCGTTTCTCAGCAAGCTCGGAACACTCTCGCATAGCTGGTAAATGCTTGGGTCTCTGTTTGGGTGGAGGAAGTCCCTCGTAGTTTAGAATTGTTTTGGCTGCTTCTGACGTGGCTACTTGTTTGAGTATAATGTTTTAACGTTTTCCCTATAAAAAATAAAATAAAATAAAAGGTGGGTATTGCTTCTTTTTTATTTATTTATTTTTTCCTTTTCATATTAAAAATCTCATATAAACAATATAACATGCAATTTTAAAAAAATACATTATTAATTTTGCCAAATGCACACAAAATCCAATGAGATGGACCACAAGCAAAAAGCATCCAGATATTTTTTCCTAAAAAAATCCAAATGCACGTGTAGGGCACTTACGTCACTAACATTAAAGCCAAGCATAGGAGAGAAATTATAGGCGTCGTTGAGCAATGTTTCACATTGTGATACGCAGGGCCGGTTGCCTTTTCTGGGGCTTAAACACGTTTCTAATATAAGGTTTATATACATATTTAAAATAGAATTTTAATAGGGGATTTTTTTTCAGGGTCCTGGTAATTAACATTTTATAGTATAAGGACCACTCAATATTTTCATAATGTCTAAAGGTCCTCAAGTTGATCCAGAGAAAAATTGTTCCTGAGAAAATGATCCAGAGTAATTCATTGTCACAGAGAAATTTCTCACCGTGTGTTTGAATGCTTGTTTTTTTCTCTCTTCGAATTTAAATGGGTGTTTATGTAAGTTGATGTTTTCAGAATTCTTTTCCATTCTTAGTTGGATTTTATGCCAAAAATGAGTATTATATACATATCTCAGTGACCAATAACATATCTCTTTTGGTCAAATCCAAATCACAGAATTTCTCTGGATCAACCCCAGAGAAATTTCAAGTTCACAGCAGAGAGTTGAACCCAGAGAAATTCTGAATTTTTCCGCTGAGTTGAGCCAGAAGAAATTCTGAATTTCTCTGGAAATATAAAACTCTGATTTGATCAATTTTTCAATTGAAATACCTGGGTTGAAACTAGAGAAATTCTCTGGTTGAACTCAAAAAATCATCATAAACAGTAATTTTCTTCTGGGGGAGCAAAAAAACTTGAGTGACGTATATAATTGGTGGGACTGTTTGGCGGACTCGGTTTCCAATTGGCACTTTTGGTATTGGTGTGCTACTTGGTTCTGAAACTTAGGCAAGAAGGGAAAATACAAATCAGAGAACAATTGTTAATTATCAGATTGGGTTTGAAATCGTTTACATTGAAACAATTGCTCCAAGCCACCGCGGATTTTAGTGGATACAAACCTTCTCAACATTGCCACTCTGGGGACCTTTTTCTACGGAACATTGGGAAGGTGGGTTCCCTGTGGTTATCAAGAGGGTTGATATTGAAGTTCCTTCAGGAAAGAATCTTACATGTTGGAATTGGAATTTTTCAGCAAGCTTGCATCAAAAGGGTTTGTCCCACTCTTGGGCACTGCTTGGAGCATGAAGAATGAGAAACTCTTGGGGCAACGCTTCAGAATGCGGGTCTGAAGTGAGTTGGAGCTCGGCGAGGTGGAAGAGTTCTAGAGGCGGTGGTTGTGGGAAAGAATGGCGGTGGGGTTTGGGGTGGTGATGGGTCAGATTCCCCGGCGGTGGTGGTGTGGTGGGTGAGAGTGGTGTGAGATGGGTTGAGTTTGGGAGTAGGGAATCTCCACTGGGTAAAGCTTTGGGAAGTTTGGAAGATGAGGACTCAGTGAGTCCGGTGGGCGGTGGCGGTGGGCTCAGATAATGAAGATAGTATAAAAGGATTGAAATTTCTCTGATATATGTTTAGGGACCTTAGACATCAAAAATTAATTTATGGATCTCTTCCATTATGAAAGTGGAAGAGGGAACCTTAGACCCCGAATTTCCCATTTTAAATATGAAGTCAATATTAAAATTATTTTTTGACAGGAAATTTAAGATTAGTTTGGTACTTTAAATTTTTTGAACTTTCACAATTTTAATTGTAAAATTACTAAATCAATGTTTGGTTAAAATCAACTTATCAGCCAAACTCATTCAATTTTTCTTGTAACATAACTCACTAAATTTATGAATTTAATCAATTTCCAAAATTTGAAAGTTTGTTTTTCTCATAAATAATTATAAGTAATAAAATAATTTCATAATATTCTATTACAATAATCATTTATTTTGAAAACAACCATTAAATTACTTTTAAATAATTCACCATATAAATAAAATAAAAAAATAAAAAATTGGTTTCTTTAAGGGGCCATTTTTACAAGTACAGTAACCAAAAAATAAGACTTAAAATTCATATTTTAATTTTTGGGGCATTTTTTTTTTACCCAATTTTTTGGGGCTTCAACTGATAGCTTGTGTCGCTTGTGCAATAATAATCATGAAAAATTTTCTACTGTTAGATTATAACTTAAGAAAACGTACACATACTAATCAAAGGTATAAAAAATTCAATAAAAACATTTCATGATATTTTTTTTCGATAATTCCTAGTATTATCTTCAGAAAAAATGACCATAAAAAGTAAAATGACATTTTAGCACCCGGATTCCATCCTCTGGCCTCCAGAAAATGTGGTTTGAATGTCTGGGTACATTGCGTTTTGGCCTCCAAAAATGGTAAGTTGAGTTTCTTCAAATTGTATTAAAAGTAGATCCAAATAATTTATGAATTTGCTAGGATTCCCAAATAATTTGTCAACTTTTTTTACTAAAAACCCTTTATATGGATGTGAAGCTTACACACATTTGATTTAATATGATTCCCACACTTATATAAGAAGTTTAATAAAAAAAAAAATTATAAAATTATAAAGCTACATGACATTTTCCGTCAACTTATTGGTCCTCGCTTGCTACAATACTTTTGTTTTGACGCTGCTATGTTTCTGGGTTGAGTCTTTTGTGGTTAAACTAGTTTCATCACATCTTGAAATCAACAATCTCGTATTTAAATATGAAGAACTCGCTTTCTTTATTGCCTTTTTTTTGCCATGTCCCCAAGTTACTCTTGCCCTTTTCCTTCTCTCTTCTCCATGAATTCTTTCACAACATTAAACTTTCTCACTGCGTCCTTAATTGGCCTCTCTCTCCAAACCAATCTCCTTACATTTGTCCTCCCAAATAAGGGTCGAACCCCCTGAGCCCTCAACCACTTATTCCTATGTCAAAACCTGCACAACTAACTTCTCATTCAATAAAAATTGCTCGACACGAACATTGGCCACGTTAGCTATCGGCACATCCTGCACTACATCCTTCCAGTGTCGAAATTCCCACCCGCAGTGTTGTCAAAAACGCCCCCACAGGCCCGGTGCCAACAATTATGAGGTACTTGCCGGTGCGCCAGCCTCGAATCAGAAGCCCTCCTCTCCCTCTTCGTTCTTTTGTTTCCCCTCGAATACTATTTTCTTCCACTCCACTGTCTTCTATATTCTCCACCTGCCAATCTTCCGCCTTTTTATAAAAACCCAAACACAACGGGGCGTTCGATCCTTCCAATCCCTAAAGCAAGCTCGATTAATGAGGAGTGTGGAGGCCGGCGATTCGAAGACTTCCATATGATGACACAACCACGAGAGACCGTGAGCTCGAGTTATCTAGTCCAAACTTATTGCAGACGCAACGTTAAAAACACTGGTATTTCGTTGAATAATGCTGGCTCTAGCTTTTCTCTTCGTTGGAGTTACTTGATGGTTCGTCGCGAGAGGATCTTCGATTCCTCTCTACAATGACATAGATGAATGTAAAGTGGCCCACACATACACCATAACAAAATATCTTGTTAATTCGTATCCTTTGCTTTTGGAATCTTCACTCTCTTATGCTCTGCCTATCGGAGAGTATTAAGACCGCATATCTTCAAAAGTGTCACCATTGCATTATGGCTTGTGACCAGCGAACTCTCGAGAAGCCCCCTATCATTCCTCCTCCCGGCTGGCCCTTGCCTCAAGTAATTGAGCTAACACTAGAAGAGAACATTGTTGTGTGGTTCCTGACTATTGAGTCTTCAATGCGGTTCGCGGAACTGCAAAGGGTGCCTAATATAACCCGTAGCACGTGAGCCAAGCTGAATCCGAGATACGGGGTGGTGATTAACAGTTTCGGAGAGCTGGAACCCGAGATAACGTTGAGAGATTCCGAAAGGCACAAGGAGTAAAGTTTCGCGCGCTAATTATTGGGACTACCTACTCACTATGGCGAATAAGTATGACAAGTCTCAAAGAGGAAAGCAAGCCAATGCAATGCAAACTACAACACCAGTGTTTTAATGTGGTCGCTGAACAAAGCCGAGGCTCGGTTTGGTTTAAGCATGCCTGGAAGCTTCGATTTTGCCTCACAACTCCTCATTAATCGAGCTTGCTTTAGGATTGGAAGGATCGAAACGCCCGTTTGTGGGTTAACCAGTAAAGGCGGAAGGAGCCAGGCAGGGAGATAGCACGAAAAGTGGCGTAGGAGAACTGAAATAAGAATAGATCCGCAGGAAAGAGGCGAAAGGGAGAGGGCTCAAGGTCCATGAAAATCGAGCTCAGGGCACCGGTCACAAGTAAAGCTCCCTATAAATGAGCTGGCAACCCGGGCGATGAGTTGGCGCGCGCAGTATCTACTTATGACACACTGTCGAACGAGTCGGAAGAAAATTCGACCAAATACGTGGACCAGGGCAGATGTGCAAGAATGATTGGACACATAGAGATGCCTAACGTGGCCAATGTTGCACGTGACAAATTTTTGAATGAGAAGTTAGCTAATGCTGACAACGTTTTGGTACATAGGAATGAACGCATGTATGGTCCAGCCAACGCGAGGGAGGCTTCGATAGCCCCTTATTTTTGAGAACAGGAGACTAATGAAAGTGAAATGGAGTCTGGAGAGAGGGGCAATAATAGAGATCGCACGAGAGTTGAGAAAGTAAAATGGGTGAAAGAATTCATGGAGAAAGAGAAGAAGGAAAAGGGCAACCAGAGTACTGTATGAGGGTGCAGATAGCAAAAAAAGGCAATAAAAGAGCACGGAGGTTCTTCATATTACCACTAATTACGAAGATTGTTGATTCAAGATGTGATCGAACTAGTTAAACCCAGCGGAGATGCATCTGAACACCAGAAACATAGCATGAGAGTTCATGAAAAAGTTTGTAGCTAAGCGGAGACCATAAGAGACCTGTGAAAAATGTTATATAACACCTGAGAATCATTAGTAATGTTAGGGATCATGAAAAATATATTATGAAATACATCATTGAGATTTTTCATCTCTTGATTAGTCCTGAATTAGTGTGTGGTGTTATTTGATTGTAGGTCATGTGTAATTCTAAAGGTGACAATCTTTCATGATCAATATCTATTCATGGTCACACAAACGCTTTTTCATGATTCCTAACAAAAAACTGAGTTGTAAATAATTATTAATTTTTTTTGTAAAAAATTTAACTTCTAATATAAGTGTGGGAATCTATAGAGAAACTCAATGTGTGTAAGTTTCACATCCTATATAAGGGTTTTTTAGATATGTAAAAAGTGACAAATTATTTGGAAGAGAAAATTCCAATAAACTAATTTGGAATCTACTCGTTAATCACAATGAAGAACTCAACTTCCATTTTTTGGAATGTGTAGAACCAAACGACACAGCGAGAGTTGTGAAGCTTCCTGGAGAACTCAAGTCATATAAAAAAAAAAGAGAGTCTAAAGTAGGAGATAATATTAATAATAAATACACTCTAATTTTTATACAATAATTTCAGAAATATTGTATAGGTGAAATCCTAAAGTGCAAATTAATATTGGGGATCTTTAATTAATTTATAATACTAATAAATATATTGTTCTTTATGTGGAAGTGCACAATTGTTTAGAACTTTGATATCAATAGTCTTATAATGATATACGAACCGATTAATAATTATAAAGTAGTATAGCTAGGGGTCACTATTGAAGAATTTATTATAGGTTGGATAAAACCCTTATGGGATGATATCAAGCAGATCCTTTCTTTAACTACCCTAGTAGCATGCACTGGTTATTATAAGAGAAGGGAGGACCACGAAGAGTAGTCATCAGTCTTGTCCCCTTTCAGTTTGGTGGTGTTTTAGCAAAGGTATATTCTTCCTCATCATATCGAATTCCTTTTTTGGTCCTTATTCTCTTATTTATTCCTTGTGCCGTTGAGGGTGGTGTGGCTGTTTGTTTTGGGATTATCGGCATTATATAGAATATACCTAACATACATATTCTTAATATATCTAATGTAACAATGAGTTAGATTGGGTTGCATGTGGCAATAAATATATCACAGTGCATCTCGGTTGGTTTGTGCGTAAGAGTGGTCATCTGTGGCAAAGGAATAACATTGTTTGGGTTATGCAGTAGTTGTTTAGTTTTTTTGGAGTATTCTTTATAATTTGTTACTTGAGTGAGGTTGTGGGTATTATGCGTGATAGGAGTTAGAAGAGAGAGGTACTTATGATATTTATAATGGATTTTTTCTTTGTGTAAATGGTTGCTGGGAATGTTTTGGTTGGGTGTGCATGAAGTCGGATGGCAAATATTCTTCGGTTGGATCCTAAAGAACACTCAACATGTTAAATTTGTGGATGGAGATCATATTCAAAAGATCGGAGGAATTTTGAAACGTGAAATTATTTTACAGTAATTAAATACATATGATTGTCTATATCTGATTTTTTTTCTACATATTTTCGCCGGAGTCGAAAATCCTATAATGATCTTAGAGGTATCTCAAATCTGGTCCAGGAACCAGTACCGAATAGTCAATATTCGGGAGTGTTTGTTTCTCTTGGGTGATAAAATCCAAAAATTTCAATTCTAGTGGTAATTAGAACGGTTATCAGCTAGTTTCGATACTGTTTCTCTTGGTGCTTGCGATGATTGATGCGATGTATTATAAAGGAGGAACGCTTCAATTTCTTTAAGAGTGCAGGCAGATAAACAACCTGTTTGGATATAATACTATTGTGAGATAATTATTTTGATAAGATCAAATCAGAGTGAAACAACAATTTGGGTTTGAAACTTAGGATATACTAGATATTCATATCTGAGGTTATTGAGAAGTTCTTTGAAAAAGTAGCGTCGGCAGTGGGTTTTAGAATTCTTCAAAAGTTAGACTGAATAGATCATGGGGAAAACTAGTTGCTAAAACCACCTGTTTTTCTAAAGTTATTTTTAGTTAAGTCTTCCGGATCGCGAATCCTATTGTTTTGGGTGATTTTAGATCCTAAGAAGAAACTATGACTAGAGTAATATTAAGAGTAACGAGTGAGTTGGGTTGAAGCCCATGTTAGTGCGCGTTAGTTTGTTTACTTCCATAGTTCTATGTTTTCACGTATTTCTTAAATTAGTTGTGACCGTGTAGTTTCTTCATACTTGGTTCAGGGACTACCGTTCGGAATTTCATTACCCTCTAATTGAGGAGTTATGCCACTGTAAGGGTTATGATTTTCTTTCTAAGGTGAGTATTTGTATGCACAGTATTTTTTCATAAATGTTTCCCCTACCCTGAACTGTTGGAAAAAGATTAAAAGTTGGTTGTTCATGATTAAACTGTTTTGATAAATTCAAATTATATCTCATCAAATATGACATATCACAATTATTTCTCGGAGAACAATTGTGAGACTTGGCATACGTGTAACTATTTGTTTTCTGGTCTCATGTTTATACAGAATGAACTACGCTATCGTTTTGGCAAACTGATGTGTATATGGATTATTGGGACCATGGTGTATTTAGTCCTCAGAAATCTTACTCCTCTACTGTGCTCGTGGTGAACTCTGGCTTCACTAGTGACATGATCCGGAGATTAGGGCTGTTGACATCCGGCACTTCTATAGTGCGTCTACTGATTAGTTAAGGAACGACCTTTAAAAAACACTGGTGATCCTCAAGTCAGTGATCGTCTTTTAGAGAGAAAGGCGCAGGTGCCACTCTAGAGGATGACTCTTAGTTCGGTATTGGTCCACGGGCTTATAGCCATGAGAAATGTGTGGCAGATTATTTGTTTTTATTGGAACGCGCCAGAAAATTATTGGTGTTCAATGTTATAATCTGTTTTAAAGTGAAACATGTCGTTTATCAGTTCTTCGCGAGACATGAGTATTTTAAGTGTTGATTGGTGGAACTTCTTTTGAAACAGATTGTATTTACCAAACTGTATGCCAATCTAGTTTTCCTGTGAATAATATATCTTAATTTTGGAAAAATTTTTGAAAAAACCCCTGGTTTTTTTTTCAAAAAAACTGTATTTACTATCCATGTGCATCTCACTGAGCTAATCAGCCTGTTGACTTAGTTGTTTACCATTTCCAGGTGTTAGATGGACTTAGAGTGGACTCATGGCGTAGCGGGGACTCAATTGCATGGACCTCTAGGGCATTTATTTAATTTTCTTTTAGGTTGCTTTGTCGAGTTTTGTGCATACTTTGTGATTGGGTTTTATTTAGAATTATTTTATTTTGTGGGTTGTTATTATCCCATAAGTTTGGATGGTTTTTGATTGCGGTTGATTTTGCCGTTCATAATTGTGGCATGTCTGGATTGAGTTTTGGTTATTTATTATTGGACTATTGTTCTGTTGTTCAATGTGATTGGATTCGTGTTTGGGCTTACGTGTGCCTTGGGCTAAGTCCCTGTGGGCCACGGCCGGTCATGCCCGGATTTGGGGTGTGACAATTGTGGTATCAGAGCTGTAGATTTATCAAGTTACATATCTTGCATTTCATCATTTAGACGAGGTCCAAGTCGCTATAGTCCTTAGTAGTGTTTGGTTTAGTTAGTTTTGTTTAAACTTGTGTTGAATCTTTCTTGATTTCAGTTTGAAGGTTAAGAGTTGGCACCTAGATATTTGCATGGATTGTCTATTCTTTGTGAGCCTTTGATGTTTGTATTACCGTGTTTGATCCATTAGAAGAAACAGTAGTATTGGGAGATGTTTGTAGATCTTATGTGGTAAACTTGAATGGTTGGATTTTTCTAGTGGATTTGATTTCTTTAGAGATGAAGGATTTTGATGTGATTTTGGAGATGGATTTGTTGATGAAGCATCATGCTTCTATTGATTGTTTTAGAATGGGAGTAGTTTTTGCTATGCTGGGACAACTTGAGTTTTTCTTCCAGGGGGATAGGAAAGGGTCTTCTATTTGTTTTACTTCTTCCTTTTAGGCTAATCGAATGTTAAGTAAAGGGTGTAATGATTATTTAGCTTGTGTGGTGAGTATTGAACTGCCAGAATAGAAGTTAGAGGAGTTGCCTGTTGTGAGTGTTTGTGTTGAAGTTTTTCCAAAGGATCTACCTGGACTTCCTCTAGATCGCGAGGTAGAATTTTCCATTAACTTGGTCCCAACACAACACTTATTTCTAAAGTCCCCTATATAATGGCACCATTGGAGTTGAGGGAGTTTCAAACTTAGTTATAGAAGTTGTTAGAGAAATGTTTTATTAAGCCTAGTGTTTCCACTTGGGGATCACATGTGTTGTTTGTGAAGAAGAATGATGGGGCTATGAGGTTGTGTATTGATTGTTGAGAACCGAACAAAGTCACCGTGAAGAATATGTATCCTTTGCTACGTATTGTTGACCTATTTGACCAATTGTAAGGAGTTCAAGTATTCTCTAAGATTGACTTGAGGTTAGGCTATCACCAGTTGAAAGTAAAGGATGAGGATGTTCCTAAGACTGCTTTTAGAACCCGTTATAGGCATTATGAGTTCTTGGTGCCACCTTTTGGTCTCACAAATGTACCGCCGCATTCATGGATTTAATGAATAGAGTATTTAAGACCCAACTGGATAAATTTGTGGTAGTGATTATTGATGACATCCTAATTTATTCGAGGAGTAAAGAGTAGCATGAGTAGTATTTGAGGGTAGTATTTTAGATCCTTAGGGAGAAGAGACTGTATGCAAAATTTAAGAAGTGTGAATTCTGGTTGAGCAGTGTATCATTTTTGAGCTATGTAGTGAGTAAAGATGGGGTATGAGTCAGAGAATGAGGAGGAAGGGTAGCAGTGTTAACTTTCAAGTCCCAGCAACATAGAATGGGAGGCTAGATCCAAGTTAGAAGAGTGGATGCTAGAATGGTGTGAGTCTATTACAGATTGGGAGAAAGGCAAGTATGTTGAACAAGAAAGGTGCGTATGGCTCATCTGTATAGGTGTTCCATTTCATCTGTGGAGTGTTAATACATTCAAAGATATAGGCAAGCTTTGGGGTGAAGTTGTCCAATTGGATGATGACACTACTAGTCAAAACTTTCTTCAGTGGGGAAAGGTACGAGTAATTACTTCCAGGATGGAGTTCATTAATTCAGAGATTCATGTTGAATGCAATGGTAGCCTGTTCCCAGTTAGAGTTTGTGAAGAGATCCCAGCAGCACTAAAGCCGTGCCATTGCAATAGTTCATGCAGGGATAATTAGGTTAGTGGTTATACGGCTCAAGATGAAGTAGATCAAATGTCAAAATATGGTGGGACAGATAAGGAGGAACTTGAAGCTGATCACACAGGGAAGGAGGAGCTGAGGATGACCAGGTTATGGTGGACCGAGAGGCAGGGGAAAAAGGTGAAGGTAATGAGTGCCTATCCCCATCAGCCGTAAAAGGAACTGAGGATGACATGGGAAATCACAAAGTCAGAGGAGCTAGTATGGAGGTTAGTATGGAGAATACGGCAACCCCAAGAAAAGAAATTCAAATTGTCGAAGGCCATGTATATACTCCTGGGTTTATTAGAAGCCTAAGTGGGCCAGAGAGCTCAAGGCCCAACTTAAATTTAGAGGTGGTGCTGGAAGGGCCTCAGGATGGGATTCGGGAGATTAGGCCCATCACTGATCTTTCAAATTTAAGTGACTGTGCAGCCCCAACTTAACTTAGGCCCCTTGCTCATCAAGAAGCCAAGTTAAGAGTAGCAAAACAAGACAACCCAGCAAGAGCCTACTAAATCAGTGGTAAATAGATGTAATAAGGATGGAGGTAATCTGCGAAATAGGGCAAAACCGGACAAAAATCAGATCAACCAAAAATGTGCACTGCAGAGGAACTGTTTCAGGCAAGGAGCTATCTTCAGAGCAGCAGTTGCTGCTATTTCAATGTCAGTAGAGCAGAGCCTTAACCCCAGGAGGAGAAATACGTTATTAAATGAAGCCCAAGCTACCATGGAAGTTGGGAAAATTCTGGGATTGGACTTTGAAGGTAAGGAGAAAGAGGTGATTGGCAAGCTGACTGAACTCGAACAGAAAGACTTGGAGAGGGTAGAAGGAGAAGGTGTTGGTCTGTAAGTCAGGTCAGGACTTATGGCAGGAGGCTTTCGGAGTTGTGCAGATTTTATGATTGTATTATCATGGAATATTAGGGGTCTGCTAAGACCCGAGAAGAGAACAAAAATAAAAGGTGTAGTTCGGGCGAGGAAGGTAGATATTCTTCTGTTGCAGGAGACAAAGAGAAGCTTAGTAGATGTTAATTTTGTTAAGTCATTATGGCCGTGGGAAAAGCTGGAGTATATGGAGGTGGGTGCAGAAGGGAGCGCTGGTGGTTTGCTATGCTTGTGGAATCCACAGACTTTCGAGCTAAAGGAGTGTTGCTGCTCCAGGAACTTCATGCTTTTATCAGGTATGGTCCATCATTCTTTCAATTATACTCTTATCAATGTTTATGCACCCAATGATGTGCTCAAAAGAAGAATACTTTGGAAGTCCCTATCAACACTGAAATCATCCTTCCCAAGGCCCTTGGTGTATAGGTGGTGACTTCAATGAAATCCGATTTATGAGCGAAAGGAAAGGGTGTTCTCGAAGGAAAAGAGGGATGAAGGACTTTAATGAATTGATTGAAAAATTGGAGTTGGTAGATATGCCAATGCTGGGCAGACAGTTCACGTGGTGTAATGCGATGGATGGAAATAGATGGAGTAAAATCGATAGATTTTTAATCGATCCTAGGTGGCTGGAAGAGTTCATGTTTAAGCAGTGGGGACTGCCTAGGAGCATCTCTGATCACTGTCCAATAATCCTTATGGAGGATGAGAGGGATTGTGGTCCAAAACCATTCCAGTTTGTTAATGCATGGTGTTTGCATCCCAAATTTAAAACAGAAGTGAAGAACTGTTGGGAAGGATTCCAGGTTAGTGGTTGGGCTAGCTTCAGACTTTTGAAAAAGTTAGGAAACCTGAAAACCCATCTGAAGAGGTGGAACTGTGAAGTCTTTGATAACATTGATGAGAAGTTGAAAAAAGCAGAGGATGAACTGCATGAATGGGATTTAATAGCTGAAGGTAGGAATCTACAGGATGCTGAGATCAAAAGAAGGGTAGAAATAAGAAAATTAGTTTGGGATCTGAGTAAGAAGAAGGAATGGTTGTGACTCCAAAAATCTAGAAGGGTATGGGCTGAAAATGGGGATAAAAATACCAGATTTTTTCACTTAATGGCAACCAAAAGGCAGAGGATAAACTTGTTAAACTCAGTTACCGTGAATAGTGTGATTCATGATGAGCCTGGGATGATTAAACAGGCAGTGGCAAGCCATTTCAATTTCCTTTTCACTAAAGGTTGGAAGAGTAGACCAAAGTCGTCAGGTTTTTTTGACTCAATCAGTCCAACTGACTCATCTGAGGTGTTAGAGGCAGAATTTCTAGAGGACGAAATTTGGGAAGCAATTAAAGATTGCGAGGGAAATAAAGCCCCGGGGCCAGATGGTTTTAATCTGAAATGTATTCAAAAGTGCTTGGCCATCATGAAAGGTGAGTTTGTGCAGTTGATGAATGAGTTTCATTCTAATGGAAAGTTAGCCCAAGGAATAAATAGTTCATTCATTACCTTAATTCCCAAGAAGGAAAATCCTGTGGGGTTGGGGGATTACAGGCCAATCAGCTTGATTACCTCCATATACAAAATCATAGCTAAAGTCTTATCAAGAAGGTTGAGGAAAGTGTTACCTAAGATCATTAGTGAAGTTCAAACTGCATTTTTGAGTGGAAGGCACATTATAGATGGGGTTCTAATTGCCAACGAAGTGGTGGACTGGCGGAAAAGGTCAAAGAAGAAAAGTCTCATCCTAAAGCTGGATTTTGAAAAGGCGTATGATTCCGTAAATTGGGAGTTCTTGTACTCAATGATGAAAAACTTCGGTTTTGGAGAGAAATGGGTGGGGTGGATGAAGACTTGCATATCCACAGCTCGAATTTCAGTGCTTGTAAATGGCTCACCAACTTCTGAGTTTTCTCCCATGAAAGGGCTTAGGCAAGGAAGATCCGCTCTCTCATTTTCTCTTTAATATTGTAGCGGAGGGTCTGAACATTCTATTGGAAAGAGCTAAGGAAGTGGGACTGATTAGAGGAGTATCCGCAGGACCGACTGAGTTGAAAATTACACACTTACAGTTTGCCGATGATACCATTATTTTCTGTGAAGCGGAGTGGGAGGAAGTTGTAGCCATGAAAAGAATTTTAAGGTGCTTTGAGTTGATGTCTGGACTCAAAATAAATTTCCATAAAAGCAAGGTATATGGGGTAGGTGTGCAGGAGGATATTGTCCAGGTCTTTGCAAACAAACTAAATTGTTTCAGTCAAAAGTTGCCAATGAGTTATCTGCGGTTACCATTAGGTGCAAATCCAAGGAGAAAGGCTTCTTGCAAACCTGTGGTAGACAAGTTTAAGAGCAAGCTAGCTTCTTGGAAGAGAAGGTGTTTATCCTTTGCGGGCAGAGTAACATTAATCAAGCCCGTCCTGTCAAGTTTGCTAGTATATTTTCTATCAATCTTCAAGCTGCCAGTGGGCATTGCAAAAGCATTACACAGAATTCAAGCCAATTTTCTTTGGGGAGGGTCTGAAATCAGGAAGAAAGTGCACCTAATTAACTGGAAGGAGATATGCCTAAGTAAAACTAAAGGTGGGCTAGGTGTGAGAAATCTAAGTCAGGTTAATGAATGCCTACTAGTTAAATGGTGGTGGAGATATGGCAAGGAGGAGGCAGCTTTGTGGAAACAAGTGATATGTAGTAAGTATGGATGTCTAGGTGGTGGATGGTGCCCATTTTTTTCTAATCCAGCGTGGTTGTCGCATACGTGGAAAGATATAATATCAGTGGTTGTAGTTAACACTGTTCTGTGTGATTTCTTCTTGCAAAATTTCAGGTTAGTTGTTGGAAATGGTAGGAGGATGCATTTTTGGACTGATAGGTGGTGCCACAACCAAAACCTAAGTGTGTCTTTTCCTAGATTATTCATATTATCAGTTGAGAAAGGTGGAAAGTTGTTTGATTTTTTTCACCGAAGAGTGGCAGATTCAGATTGGAATCTGGTTTTCAGAAGACCCCTTGTAGCATGGGAAGAGGAGGAAGTGCAAAGACTTAATGATCTACTGCAGAGTGCACCTAGGCTCAATGAAGGGGTGGTAGATTCTTGTGCTTGGCTAGCCCACCTGTTTGAAGAGTTCACTGTGGCATCAATTTGGAAGTGGATGGAAGCAAGTCAAGGGGTAGACAGTACAGTCACTAGGTGCATTTGGAACAATTTAGCCCCTCCCAAAGTTCAATTCTTGAGTTGGCTAGCGTGGAGAGGAAGGATTAAACGTTCTGAATTTTTGCAAAGAATTGGAGTGTTGAGCCCAAATGCCTCTGCTCTCTGTGTGTTCTGCAAATCTGGGGTGGAGTCTGTAAATCATGTTTTTCTGCACTGTCCTATTATTTGGAAATTGCAGGCCAAGCTAGTGAACTGGTAGAATTATAAGTGGGTTATCCCTGGATCAGTGAAGGGATTACTTCTGTCGTGGTTAGGTATAAAAATGAAGAAGAAGTTGCAAGCAATATGGAAGATAATACCACTAACAGTTATGTGGTCTGTGTGGAAAAGAAGAAATGATTGTTTATTTAATAAGGTACAACCAGATTGGAATGCATTGGAAGACCTGATAAAGGCTAGAGTTGCGTTGTGGGTTTCTTCATCTTTGAAGGGGTTTAACTATTCGGTGCAAGATGTTATCCATAACCTGAATCAAGTGTGTCTTTGTGTGTAATTCAGTGCTGAATTGCTGGTCTATGGGGATGGAATGATGATCTGGTTTTTTTGTGTTGGCTTCTGCTGGTTTGTCCTGAACCTTGGTTTGCTTTGTTTCTGTGCTGGTCCTGATTCAAGGTCTGGATTGTATTAATGAATTCTGAAGTCTGTTTTGAGCTGGTGATCAAATGGTCCAGTTGGCTATGGCTTGGTCTTTGGTCTGGATTGTATTTTTCAAGTCTCAATTCTGTTTGATTCAGTCGACAGAGTTGGCCGGGTCTATGCTTTGTTATGCTCTCAGTTGGGCAGTCCTGAATTCTGGTGTATTATTAAGTTTCAATTCTGTTTTGATCCAGTTGTCAGACAGAGGAGTGTCCATCTGCATTCTTGGTTTGCACTCAAAATTTGCAGAGGTGGCTGGTTCTGTCACGCCCTAAACCCGTCCCTAAAAGTTTTGGGCATGACTTATCCAGAAACGGACACTTAACCTGATATACGTAATATATGGGGCCTGAACGGAAGCATTAATAATATAAAATAACATAAAACATCATCCATTGAGCTACCACTACCATGCCAGGACCATAAACATTGCATTAGGTAGATAATATACAGGTGACATACACCCGAGCTTCAATTACAGTTATTCATATTCTTACACAAGTATTACAAAAGAAGGGGTTATATACATTCAATCATAGGTAAACAACCAAAGTATGAGCCAAAACTTAGTAAGACTTTGCAAAATGCACGGGTTTCATCTTAAGTGCCTGGACACACTGAGGTTGACAAGAGAGGGACAAGCCTTAAAGGTTAGGACTGACCTCCCGGTTGATTACCTAAAGAAATAGACAAAATACAGAGTGAGTAAAACTCAGTGAATAATAGCACATAAATAATGTAGTAATTTAACAGCAAAGTATATCACTGTAGAGGCATATGATGAATTATATTCTGTAGAACAGCCATGGGCCCAATTTCCTTAACAGAGTGGCCTTAAGCCCAGTAATATACAGAACGGCCATTGGCCTAACAGATACAGAACGGCCATAGGCCCAGAATTATCAGAACGACCATCGGCCTAGAAATAACAGAACGGCTTATCAGCCAAGAAATAACAGAACGGCTTATCAGCCCAGAAATAACAGAACGGCCATCGGCCTAGATCACATATGTATGGATTCAAGAGGTGGCTTGTACGGATTCTGGAGGTGACTCGCATTGCAGCACTTAGTTCCGTATAGCACTTTGTTCCATACCAGAAATAATAGATTTTATCATGTCATGGCATAGACGGAACAAACAACAAAACAGAATAACCTCAGATATCATCAGAACAGACTAGTTTCAGGGTTATACAGAGGCACACAGATTCTTCCAATCATTCACATGAGTTAACGTAGCTAGTCTACATTTAACAGAATACTAATGATAATTATTAGCAATAAGGATAGCGTATCCCACAGATTATACACGTGCCATCACAAATACTATTGGTAGGGACAAAACAATTTACCTCAGAACAGTCTTGATTCATTATTGACAAAACAGAATGATTCGGGATACACAAGCATCATTGTTCCACTTGATCATCACGAATCATTAAGGTTAATTTACTGATAACAGAACATTAATAAAATGTCTTTTAATGGTAAGCAAAATGCACTGCTATAGTATTATCCAATTATGCTAATCCTCCTTAGCAGATATCTATGTCACAAGACATATATTGAACCAAATAGATGATAGGAGTTCCTGATAGAACATTCAAGGTATTACGTTCCCATTCAAATGCGAAATCATAGGTAATTTATAGGTTATTGCGCATTACCGATAACTGTTAATCGTGGTTGGAATGCAGAATAATTTCAGAGTCATATCAATGTATGCCAAATCTTTCAATGTTTATACCAATTCCCAATCAACATACACATTAACATAGTTGCCCACGGAGAACAGAATATTAATAACAATAATTATTAATAGTACTAGATGTACATTGATAGTACTATTACTCACAGGGATCGGCTCCCGGTAGTAATGGGATGATGTCCTCGTCTCGACCTACAAGTACATTGCACAACACATAACATGAGATTATACTCGATCCTTTACTTATTCTCTTCGATCCTTCAATCAATTAGCCATGGTGGCACCAAGGTCATTATTCTTTAA
The DNA here is from genome assembly GCF_004153795.1 of Camellia sinensis. Lineage (NCBI taxonomy): Eukaryota > Viridiplantae > Streptophyta > Magnoliopsida > Ericales > Theaceae > Camellia > Camellia sinensis. The sequence goes on from NW_021027701.1 coordinate 516,974, forward strand.
TAAGTTATAATCCATGTCTCAGAAAACAGGAGAAATCGATGGAAAATGATTTAGGTGAAGAAATGGTACAAAACTGATTGACAGAAAGTGAACAATCATCACTAATTTGGGCATAACGATTTCTATATTTAGAATTTGGGCGTGAGACCATAGCCATTGGAAACTAGACTTCCGGGGCTTGATTTTAGGCTCAAGAATTACTCAAAACGGAGTCCGGATGCAAAAGATATGCTTGTTCAAAGTTGGCTGGACAGAGCTATCTCCGCACGTGTGGGGGAACAGTGCCGCACATGCGGCCCTGGACAGTTTGCAGTCCGAGAATGGCTGAAAAATTGGGACTTCCCATTTTCAAAATCAAACCTCAATTCCATGTAAATCAAAGCCCAAAACCCTTTAATACATAACAAATTTCATATTATTAGTCTCCATCAAACATCATAACCTCAAACTATTACTCAATTTCCAAGCATAAGGACAAAAGAATATAATATAGCCATAGTTGGGGAAAGCTCACATCTTCTATATCAATCCTTGATTTCATGTATTTGATGCTTTAAACATAAGGATTCAATATGGGTGATCATACCTTAGTTCAATCTTTGACTTCCTTTTAATTCCCCACCATTTCCTCAAGCCTCCATGGTTGTTCTCCCTTCTCTTTCTTCAATTCCCTTCAAACCCCCATGATTGTTAAGCTTTTCTTGGTCTCTTCTCTCTTTTCTCCCCCACGGTTCACTTCTCTCTCTTTTAGATATTTTGGCTCCCAAAAGATGAGACCAATCACTCACAAACATATCTATATATCTAAATAAACACACACACATGGCTTAACACAATAGGGAGAGCCAAACGTGGCCTTACGAATCGCGCAAAATCAAATTTCAATTAAAGTTCCCAGGTGACTCTAAAAATTGCGCTGATCATAAATATGTCCCTTGTTCTGGTTTCTGAAGTCTCTAGGGTCTTCAATTTACAGTACAAAGTTAACCACCCAAATATGCATTCAAATTAAATTTCCAATTACTTTTCCCAAATAGCTTTAAAAATTCCCATTAATATATCCAAGTCCTCAATTGTGATTTCTGAACCCGTAAAGGTCAGTACTTTAAACTTTAAAGCAGTAGCATAATAGTTAATTCCTCAATTTGAACACATATCATTAAATTAAAATGCATTAACCCATAAGGCCGTAAAGGTAATCTCTAATACGGATTTTGGGGTCGTTACATTCTCCCCACTTTAAAAAGTTTGGTCCTCCAAACTTGATTTATGCTGCTACAAGTCAAGTGTCGTCGTAAGTAGGCAACAATTCTCAATTATTTAGTCAATCACAGTCTTATACAGTCAATTTCAATGGAGTTTGCTCCCAGAATCACAAGTAATTCATCTTTACTGGTTAATTGGTAGCCCAATTGATAATAGTACTCAATAACATCAAAGCATCATCTCATTATTCACAACCCTCGTACATTTCAATTTATTGATCCACAAGTCATTCCTTCCATATAATATAGCAACTTAAGGGTATTCAGAAATGGATTCAATTCAAGTATTCACTTACATATGACTCATAAGCTATCAAACGCAGTTCAAACTCTTTAGGTTCACACCCAACCCCAACTATCATAATTCCTCAAAAGTTGAGGAAACGTTCCCTACTTAATCATGTTTCAAAGGCACATACATCTTTCAACGATTAAACCCAGAATAACAAACAAGTCCTAAATCAGCGACTTTGTGGCTCTTTGCTCAATAATCAGAATTAGACTTATCATTTCGAATCAGATTTCTAATAGGCTTCAAAACAGGTAGCATATACTTTTGCAAATTCATGCAGGTGTGCCATGACAGACACTTAGTCATACCATCATAAGTTCAGATCCGAGCAATAGAATCAAGTATAGCAACCATCTTTTCAAGGAAGCCATCCAAAGATAAGGGCAGAAATTGAATTTAAAATCATGTTTAATTAATCAGTCATAACAGTAAGATGCACATCCTCTCTCAACAAGTATTACAAATTAATTTGACCTCTTTTTAATCATATCAGTATTCCACAATTCAGTTAATTCTTTCTCTATCTACTGTAGGGTACAAGATCAACCACATGGTTTGTATTCACAATGGATAATTACAGTGGGTTAGCAAACAACCATACAGAAATTATAGACCAGTCATCCGGTCCAGTCAATTATCACAGGCAGAGTGTCCAGTTACTTCGCGTACATTATTCCTACCAGATTCATTCGTAGGGTCATAATGTCATTAGGTATACAGTAATCACATCCATTTGGGTTCCATAATAGCTAGAAATTCAACGGTACAACAAAAAAGTAATTTAACCGACTAACATTAGAGTTAAAAAAAAGAGAGAGATTCACGCTTTTTGTCACCATAGACCTTTTTTGTTGTAGTGAAATTAGAAACAAAAAATATAGCAAAATGTACTAAATATTGATAAAATGAAAAAAAAAAAAACGTAACAATAACAAGCAACAACAATATGAAAAAATATATATTATTTTTCAATTTTTGTAGTATTTAAGCAAATAATCTCAAATATTGATCAAACTGAAGAGTAAATTTTGATACTGTAAAATGTTACAGTTTGAAAGAAAAAATCTTTTAAGCATTTATCCTTATTAATTAAACTAAAAACATGTTATGAAATTGTAAAATTTTATAGTTCTAATGAATGTTATGAAACTGCAAAAATTTTCAATTTTAAAGCATGATTCATTCTAGTACTAAAAATTGAAACTGTAAAATTCTATAGTTTCACCGGCCTGTAACTAAAATTTGTAAACAACTTGTTCAGAATTTGAAAATTTTCTCCATTAAAACAATAAAAGAGAAGTGTGTAATACAGAAAAGTAGAAAAATTGAGAGATCGAATAAGAGAAACATATATAGGAACAATGATTGTACTCCGACAACTATTTTTAGTTTAGATCGAGTTGGATTTGATATGGATCTACTCATTTTTCTTCGCTGGAAATTCATCTCCTTCGTCATTGGTAATGGTGAAGTAAGGAGTTGGTGGTCGGTGGTAAACCGCAATCGATGGTGGTCGTCAGTCATTGGTCGCCAATAACTATATATCAGGGAGAGAAAAGAAGCAAGATGCCCTGGTTCAATACTATTTTTTTTTTTTACTGACAACTACATGTTTTTTATCGTCAAATTACCTAATTAGCAACTAAAATTTAACTCTAAAATTCCCGCAACAAATCTCATCAGTCACCAAATTCAACTAATGACCACAAAATACCTACCTAACCACCTAAAAAGTCATTGAGCCAAAATTTTTTAAAAATATAAGTTTCGTGCTTTCCTGTACATAATTTAGGACACCTGCAAAACAATCCAAAACTAACACCATATCAAACATCAATATCAAATCTAAAACAACCAGCATAATTTACGAATTTATACAATTCAAAACATTAAAACATAAGTACAAATGTGATTCATCTGAAGCATCCAAGCCACAAACCGATACAAAACATAGTGTCAAAATATATCTAAAAACACAAAACAAAACAAACAAAACAAAATCCTCTGATGACAACCCAAGCCGTTCCTTGGAGTACTATCAAAATAACCCCTAGCGCACCATCCAAGTTGCCCCTGGTTACTCAGTCATCTATTGCCATCATTGTTCAGCAGCATGTCATAAATTTATGTGTGTACCACGTTTGCTGGTCAACATCCAGTCTCTACATGGTTCAACATGACCCCACTACAACAAAAACACATTTGGTGCCCAAAAATTTGTCGCCAAAAGTACAAATTCCCGTCGCCAAAAGAATCGGCGACAAATATACAACTTGTCGCCAAAGGCCTGTCACTAAAAGTATTGGCGACGAAATCAGAAATTGTCACTGGTATGTAGACATTTAGCGACAAGCAAAATTGGTCGCAAAAATCAATATATTGTTGCTTTAAAATTACAATTTGTTGCTTAAAAGGTTAAAATTTTGAATAGGTTTATGTACTTTAGCGACAAATAAATGCGTCGCCAAAAGTACTATTTTAAACGCAAAATTAATTTTGGTTGCTAAAAAATCACGTTTTTAGCGACGAGTTAGTTTTTGGTTGCTAAAAGTTCTTGGAATAACCAACCAACTTTTAGTGACAAAAACAATAATGTTTGTCGCCAATATATTAACAGCGACCAAAATACACCTGTTCACTAAAAATTCAGTAACATAAATTTTGATTTTAATAATTTTCCTGTTCAAAATAATCCAAAATACTTGTTTCCTGTGCACAATATATACACAAATGTAATGTAAATAATAATACACCTGTGCATGACATTCATACTAATTCAAAATTTATAGCTATGAAAAATCCCAATAAACATAATTACAATTCTCTGACAATCTAAAACATGCATACCAAGTACTTACAAACTACTAATATCAAACCCATAAATACATTACCAAATCCTATCTCAAAATATTTTCAAAATACAACCAAATATTTTGATGTTAAACATCTAACCAACAAGTCATTTACTAAAATCCTATGTCAAATATATTTACAAAACACAACACCAAATATTTTGATGCTAAACATTTAATCCATAATCATTTACCAAAATCCTATGTCAAAATATTTCCAAAAACACAAAATCAAATCTTCTGATGCAGCCCAAACTGTTTTCCACCATTGCCAATCTGTCACATGAAAAAAGAAAAACAATATTAGATTGACAAAAAAAAAAAAAAAACTCGATATGAACTTCACAATTTTGATTTTAATTTTGTAACGGGAAGTCCAATCGGGTGCTGTTTGCTCATACAACTCTATTTAGGCTTGAACAAGCTACCCGTGCCAAGTTCGGTGGTTTCAGTGGTCATTTTGCAATTTTGGCCCCCGAACAGGCCTTTTAAGTCTTGTGTTTTACATTTTTTCTTCTAATTTTCTAACCGAATCCAATCGAGGTCCCGTTTGTTCCTACAAGTCTATTTAGGTTGAACAAGCTGTCCGTGCCAAGTTTTGGTGGTTTCGGTTGTCATTCGCAATTACGGCTCCTGAACGAGCCATTTAAGTTTTGTGTATTACAATTTTCCTTCTAATTTTTCTAACCGGAGATCCAATAGAGGTCCCGTTTGTTCCTACAAGTCTATTTAGGCTTGAAAAGGCTATCTGTGCCAAGTTTTGGTGGTTTCGGTGGTTATTTTGAAATTTCAGCCGCCCGAACGGGCCTTTTAAGTCTTGTGTTTTACATTTTTCTTTCTAATTTTTAACCAGAAATCCAATCGATGTCCCGTTTGTTCCTACAAGTCTATTTAGGCTTGAACAAGCTGTCGTGCCAATTTCGGTGGTTTTGGTGGTCATTTTGCAATTTTAGCCCTCGAATGGGCCTTTTAAGTCTTGTGTTTTCAATTTTCCTTCTTAACTTTCTAACCGGAGATCCAATTGAGGTCCGTTTGTTCCTACAAGTCTACTTAGGCTTGAACAAGCTGTCTGTGCTAAGTTTCGGTGGTTTCGATAGTCATTTCGAAATTTCGACCCCCGAACGGGCCTTTTAAGTCTTGTGTTTTACATTTTTCCTTCTAATTTTTAACCGGAAATCCAATCGAGGTCCCTTTGTTCCTACAAGTCTATTTAGGCTTGAAAAATCCGTCCATGCCAAGTTTTGGTGGTTCCGGTAGTCATTTCGCAATTTCGGCCCCGAACGGGCCTTTTAAGTCTTGTGTTTTATTAGGAGCTTTAAGAATAAGAGGGTTGGTCGGATTAATTTGTCCAATTCGTATCAAATTTAACCCCAAAGACTAAAACTTGCACATTTGAGTTATTTTAAATGCCCAACTATTTA
>NW_021027701.1:533142-582127 GCF_004153795.1 Camellia sinensis
AACTCATTTTAACCCATCAGAACTCATACATTAGAACCTCTAATCTGTCAAACTTGCTAATTTCAAATTACACACTTCATCTTACCAATGCCTTTGTGATGTTCACACAGAAAATGAACTGATAAACTAATAATGAGGAATGAGCTGATAAAAAAAGGCATGCCCCTGAATACCAAGTTAATTCCTTCATCATAAAAGATAAAACAATGAAAAAACACATGGAACAAGAGCAAATCATGTCCATCAATCACACAATAATTATAGAAAATAGAAATTTGTACAAAGTTTTAACAGACTTTGGCATTAAAAAATCTTTCAGAAACTAAAAATTATGAAAAATTTTAAATCAAGATGCACACAGTTTTTTTTTTTGAACAAAGATGCACACAGTTTGACTATCAAGATTTTGCCACATAATTTCAGACTACACAGCAAAAAAATAAGCTTTTACACAGACTACACTCATTCTAACAGCAATTTCAGGTTAAATGTTGGGAAAAGGAAACTCAACTCTGGCTAGGAAACTCAACTCAACTCAATCTTCTAATCCGAACTCTAAAACAAGCAGTAGAAATAAATGTTTCAAAAGAGTGATAAAATGGAATTCCCTCTTTGTTTCCTATGCAAATCTCCTTCAACTTATCATCAATTATATAGTCTTTGAATAATTGTTCTTGCAGGAAAAAGGAAGAGGCGTTTGGTGGTGGTATGACTGGAGAGAAGACAAGATCCACTAACCAGATAATAATAGAGAGTATTTTGGCTGATGTGACACTTTTGTATTGGCTGTCCATAAATCCTTCATTAACGGGACAACCGTGTACAATACAATCTCTACATCTAAAGAAACTTCTCTTATAAAACAAGTGCTAAAAATCAGCAGCAGTGTGCTAAAAATATGTCGCAGAATATAGACAATCTATATGCTGAAATCAAGGAGAAGAACTAGTCAAAGATGAAGCTCATGAATGAGAATCTTGTAGTTGACTCCTTATTTATCACGTGCTAAATATGTACAGAATTTCAGTAAATTATGTATGATTAAATGTAATTCTTGTATATAAATATAGTGCATCTCAATAAAAAGGTCTCATAATTCAAGTTTTTTCAAAACTCTATTTTTAGAAATTCTTCATCCAAAACTAGATAAGAAACTGAGGAAAAGAAAAAAGTTCAAGAATAATGAGTATGTACTATTATATATCTAAAATAATATCATCTAAAGAATCTATATGAAAAAGAGTAAAAATTGAAACCCCAAAAAATATGAGAGTGCTCTATGATAATCAAAAGTTACATCAACTTGTAGTAACAAATGTTTTCACAGAAAACACTTGATGTGAATAATTAGCCATTTCAACAAATTATAAAGGCTAGCCAACTTATTTATACAATGAGAAGAAAAAAGCTTTATATATAGATAGCATTGGCTTGTTTGTTATGTGTATATTAGTATATATATATTATTAGGGAGTGATCAAAAAAGCCGAGAATCCAGTACAAAAATTCAAATTCTAGTTCACATCCACAACCCAGAAAATATAAAAACAGAAAACAATGAAAATGACTCTAATTAGTCACATAGTCAAAGAAATTGCTCATTCAAATTCTAGTCCACTGCAACTTTTTGTCTCTTTCAAACCAACACACAAACATGTGGTGGGTGTGAAAAAACCACTTACAAAATGCACACCAAAAAACAATTACTCAAGATCACCCATAATTACTCTGATGTCTCTGAAATCATCAAAATTTCAAAATATTTACCAAAATCAAAGCTTAATGCCTAGCACAAAACATTGGTTTAACAAATGATCAAACTACCAAACTCAAACCAGATTTCACAAGAATCAAAATCTATAAGGTGATATATCGAAAAATCTGAGCGCACCTTTCCATGCCAGCAAATTTGTGCGATCGATACCCAAATTATAATATCAGTCCCCAAAAAAATACAAAATCAGTTACAAAATCAGTCCGAAATTCAGAATATACCAGTCCCGAAAATCAGTTCCAAAATCAGTCCAAAAATTAGAATATATCAGTCCGAAAATCACAATATCAGTCCGAAAAATCAGAATATCAGTCCGAAAAATTAGATTGATGAAAAAGAAGAAAAAGACGAAGATGAGAGAGTGTGAGAGTGTGAGGGAAAAATCAGTCCCATTGATTGTGTTGTGTTCTGCAATGCCGAATGAAATTGATGATAAATAAGAAAGAAAGGAAGATGAGACAGTGTGAGAGAGTGAGAGTGAGAGTGAGAGGGAGAAGGAGAGGGAGAGGGAAAGAGAGGCGAAGAAGAGGGAGAGAAAACATACCTCTTTGTTGTGCCGTTTCAGGTTGTGGAATGAGAAAACGAAGAAGACTCATTTTAGGTCAATCTTGTTTATTCGGTCATTAAAAAAAAAAAAAAGACAGATTCAAAACGATGTCGTTTTGACAAAGAAATTTATTGGCGACGAAAATTATTATGTTGCCATAAATATCATTCACCTTTCAGCGACTATTTTAATTTCATCGCCAAAAAGTCCAAATTGGCGACAAACATTTTTGTCGCCATATATTAATTTCGTTGCCAAAACTTTTTTAGCGCTCCCGCGCAAAAAATTAAATTGGCGCCAACCATTTTTGGCGACGAATTGAGATATTTGTTGCTAATGGTGTTTTTTTTGGCAATGAACACGTATATTGTCGCCAAAAACATACAATTGGCAACTAAATTTAATTTGGTTGCTAAAAAAAGCCGCCAAAAATGCTTTTTGTTGTAGTTCCCTGTAAATTGTTCTGACATTGATTCCGGTCAGTTCCTAGAACGGTTTGGCATAACCCCATAAACTATCCCGACATTTATTTCAGTTAGCTCCTACAATAGTCCGGTACGACCTTAAACTGTCCCGGCATTAGTTCTGACCAGTTTGTATAATGATCCAGCAAGACCTTAAACTATCTCGGCATTAGATCTGCCCAATTTCTACAGCGGTCCGGCACGACCTTAAACTGTCCTGATATTAGTTCCGGCCAGTTTCTGTAACGGTTTGGCACGACCTTAAACTGTCTCGGCATTAGTTTCGATCAATTTCTGTAACGGTTTGGCACGACCTTAAGCTGTTCTGGCATTAGTTCCGACCAGTTCCTACAATGGTCCGACATGACCATAAACCGTCTCTCGGTATTAGCTCCAGTCTCTGATCTATCTTAAGTGCCCTTGCGCTTCCGTTCGGATTTTGCAATCTATTTACCTTTTATTTTATTTAGTTTTATTTCATGTTTTAGTTTCTCTCTCCAAGTTCAAGATGTTTATCCTCCTATCTTGAGTTTGAGGGGGGATGTTACTGTATATATAGTATATATTTTTAGATATATTAGGTATTGATTTTCTAGATATATTTATATTGTCATAGTTATGTTGTTTATAGGATACTTTTTCTCAGTCTATATATACAGGTCTTCTATTGTATATGATTAATTAATTGAATACAATACATATTAATTTTTCTCTCTCTACTATTCTAACAACTAGCATGTATACTCAACCAAGAAAAAAAGAAGAAGAAAAAGAAGAAGAAGAAGCCTCAATCAATGCCAAGTTCTTTTTTATTTTATTGTGGCTGATGATGCCACAAGTGGTGAAATGTTAAATTTGCACATAATATATGGTGCAGCCGATAAAGGTGAAACCAAAACTTGTTGTTAATCTCCTACATGAAAGACTGAATTCATTCAAACCAACAAATCAGCATGATGTCAAATTTTTTTAATTAATCATTCTTAATTTAAGAACCATGCTGATTCAATCTCACTTTCAAATCCACATGTTAGAATGCTCTAAATTCTATGAGTATTTCAGCCTTAAAAGTGAGCCACTTCATGAACATACAAATGAATTTTATTTAATTAAGCCAAACACAAGTTAAAAATAGAGTTGCAGTGTATTTTACATAAAAAGAACGGTGTTGTGAACAGCAGAGATACAACAAGCTGCATTTTTTTTTTGCAGCACATCAACTCTTTGAAGTCTTTTGACAGTCTTGACTCCAAATTAAAACTGCATTTTATTCCAGTCTCCAGTATCCGCGAGCATTAATCCTTCATTAAAAACATTAATATAATTAGAAGATCCTTAGTGATCTGCTCACATTTGGTTCATTAAAAAAAAATGATAGACAGTATATTACAAATGAAGAAAACTTACATGCGAGGGACGAAGGCTCCCACTCATTGGTGAGTAAAATGTTGCTTCCCAACCTTTTTTTAACATCTGCAACAAAATCCGGCGACATGTTTGTTAAAAGTAATTCCTTCAGGGCAGGCAGGTGCTCTAATCCATCCAACTTTGTCAATTTTTTGCAACCTCTAATTTCTAACTCCGCAAGTTGGGGCATGGCACCTCTCTCCAATGTCCACTGAACTAGGTTTTCTAGCATCCACAATTTCAAGACGTGGAGTTTAGGGAAGTCCCCCGAAACACATCTCATTTCCGACCCTAGATAAGAGAAAGCAAGAATCTTGAGGACGTTCAGTTGAGGCAGCAGCTTCCCTATCACCGGCATTGGATCTTCTGTGAGTTTTGACATTGACAATGTTAGGACTTTGAGATTCAGGGGAAGGTATTTAATCCCATCCTTTATCACTCCAAACAAATACAAGTTCGAAAGAGACTGATGGTCCTTCAAAGGACTCAACTCGAGGTCTAAAGGTTGACCAAATCGATCTTTTGATCTCAATCTTAAGGTTTGGAGTTTGTCAAGTCCTGATATGCACTTGGCTGTTTTCTCTGCTGATTTTGGATGGCATGATACTCCCAATTTCCGAAGGCTGGTGAACCAGTCTAAGCCGTATTCATAAGGGTCCTTAGCACCAAGCAGGAGCCCCATTAAGGTCTGAAGGTTTGTCGGTGAAGACTCTTTTGATGATGGCTTCGCAATTGACACCTCGTTCATAAAGAGATGTCGAAGGTTCTTTGCCTTCCAAATGGAACCCGGCAAAGTGGTTATATTAGTATACTTCAAATCTAAAGTCTCCAAGCATGGTAGATCCCCAATTGTTTCCGGACATGATTCTAGACCGGTCCATCGCAAGCCTAAGTATCTTAGGTTCTGTAAGTATTGGCCGAGTTTCTCGGGTAGCAAAGGTTTGTAGACACCCTCTAGGTCAAGCACTTTCATCAGGACAATACCTCTAGATCTCCTCTTACTGATTATTGTGTTAAGCAATGTACCGACTTCTCTGTTAGATGTACCTTGTTTTTGGGCTTCGAATGAAACAAACGAACATAGATGTTGAGTATGAGACTCCAAAGGAGACTTGACCCCAACATAATGATCTGCAAGCCTCCGAATAATCTGATTTGACTCATGTACATGTGAATTGCAATGGCGGATTTGAAGAAATCCTATATCCTCGGCTTTTGGCAAGAAGACATCGTAAAGAAAGCTCGACATTCGACATGTTTTGGGGCTTCCGTGTTCTTTCCATGTGGCTATTTCAATCATGTTTCTCGACACTAGTTCTTCCAAATATGCCTTGGCCAGATCTTCAGGTTCAAGGACACTAGTCGTGGTAGTAGTTGATATTTGAATAAATCCCTCGGCAATCCACAACTGCAACAACCTCCGCATAGGAATCTCATACGCTTTAGGAAAGAGAGTCAAATAAAGGAAACACGGCTTTAACACATACGGTAGCTCATGATAGCATAAAGCTACGATAGTCAAGAGATCGACTGATTGATCATCATCCCCCAAGTACTGCGAAAGATGATCAATTACACCGGACCACTCATCATTCGGTTGTATGCTCGACAACAATCCTCCAAGCAGGACAATTGCTAGAGGCAAACCGCGACATATTCTGACAATTCCTACCTTGAAATTGTTCAAATTATCATAATTTGCCCCATTTACCACCATCAAGAACAATTCCCAACTCTCCTCATCAGATAACCTCATGAGTTTCAATGGGTGACCCCACGGGTCAACCTCGGATGCAACCTTAGAGTCGCGAGTAGTGAGGATGACTCTGCTTCCATTCGCGGCATCAGCGAAGGGACGTGCTAACATGAGCCAGACATGATTGGTGCAGATACCATCCAATACTATTAGAAACCTGAGCTCCATTAAAATCTGGAAAAGCAAAGCCGACAGTTGGTGCTCGCTCATAAGCTCCACGTCAGCCAATACGCCACATATTGGAATCTGTTTGATTATTGCAAGCAACAGATCCTTGTATGTGAAATCTTTGGCGACGTGGAGCCAAGCACGGCACTGGAAATGCTGCCGAATGTCTACTCTGTTGTAGACATTCCTTGCCAGTGCCGTCTTTCCAAGCGCTTCTTCGCTCACCAGAGAAATCACACGGAGGCTTTTCTCCTCCTCGTTGTCGGTCAATCGAGCTGTTAACTCCTTCTCGACATCTCCACGTCCAACAAGTACATCGTGCTGCATTTTTTCGTGCGTTGCGAATGTTTGATTAAATTTCTTATGATCGAGGACATTGTATTCGTCTGTTTGTGTTGCCGGTCGATGTTGATGTGGGAATAATTGAGTGGATACATCTCTGAAGCTCCGTACAATTTTATTCATTTTGTAGGTGAACTGGATTTGGATCCATGGTCTCCTTTGTTGGGTGTTGAGGAGGAAAGATTCGATGATATATTCTGCAGAGTAAAGAGTGCGAAGAAGCCGAGGCCAAAGACGAAGCCGAGACTCATCGAAGCCAGTGGTATTGTTGTTTCCGGCATGGAGGAAGATCAAAATTTGTTTGAGTTCTTTCAAGGCAACATCCACACGATTTGCTGGGAAATGATCCTAATGATTGAATACATTTTGCCTAGCGTTGAAGGCTAGCTACATGTAGCTAGTGAATATGAGTTGAGGCAAAATGCCTAATCATATGCCTAGTGCATTGGAATTGAAAAAAGTGAATCACACTAGGCATTTTAACTAACAAGTATTATATGCCTAGTGCATTGGAGATGCTCTTAGTTTCTTATGGATTCACAGCTAGGCAACTGTGAATCATTGGACGAGGACTTCTTTATTCTTTTTTTTTTTTATTTATTTTATTTTTTATTATGCTTTATGCTTTATTTTTTTATATTTATTAATAATTTTTTTTAGTGACATGGTGTTCCATGATTTATTTATTTATTTATTTTACATGATATGATAAAAAAATAAAATTTGATATATAACTTACAATGTCACTAGGAAAAAATTGTTAAACTTAAATTGTAATCTCAATATTTTTTCCAATTACTGACCGGTGAATGTATCAATCACATCGTCAAAAACTATGTAGAGCATTGTACTGTTAGTTATCAACAAAAATATCTTTAATTGTGAATTTAGTGGTCTCTAGTTATAACGGAAAATTGCCACCCAATGGTATTCCCACAAAATTATTATAAGTTGATGGAAAATTTTAAGAATTTAGTTATTAATATTTATAATTTTTTTATTGATCTATAATTATTTTTTAAATATACACTGAGATTTCGTTTGGGAACAGATTATTTTAGTAATTTTTTGACTTTTTACGAAAAGATGTACAGAAAAATAAAAAAAGTGATGTGACAACTTATAACGACCTTTTAGCTAAAATACATAGTTCCCAAACGAGACTTGAATTTAAATTTTCCCTACTTATAACGTGTTGGTTGTAACTTAATTATTACCCATAGCGTTTGTTGTGGCTTAATTATAATATATTATGGTTATTATTTTAATTATGATTGGAAAATCATATTTGTGTCTCAAATCGGGTGTGGTTATGATTATTGTTCCTTTGAATGATTGAAAGCAGTTTAATTATAACGCGAAGTAATATCAATATCATAAAATGTCATAACTGACCTCTGATATGCGGATTTGTATTGTAGAATCTCCCATATTTTACAAATCGAGAAAATTACCAATTACCTAGAAAACTAAATCAATAGATCACATTCATTTTGGATGTGAGCCATATTATATTAAATTTTTTTTTACACAATATATTTTACTTTTCGGATGATTTTTAGACTACAAATTCTTGGTATATAGCATTTTTCAATTTTTATACTTAAAATTTATAACGGTTCCGGTTTAGACCCTACCTATTTCTTACTTTTGAATCTGAGAATCCATATTCTTAACTGTTGTTCATCTCATTTTCATCTTGTTATTAGTTGAGTTTGCTTGTTTGGGAGTTGTGATTCCGTTTGAAACAGGTTAAGAAATTAGTTTTTCAAAGAGTTTTTGCCCAGATTTTTGCCTGTTTGGTCGAGCGGTCTTTCTTGCACTCGAACGGTCTTTTATAGTTTGCAAAACTACTGGAAGTGTGGTATCTTCGCTCGAGTGGTATTTCTTACACTCTAACAGTTTTTTGAAGGTTTGAACTTCTGGGAAGGGGTCATTGTGTGCTCAAGAGGTGTCACTTATTGTGTCTTGTGCTCTGTCACGACTCAAAACCGCCCCTATGGATCAGGATCATAACCGGTCAGTAATCACTTGATTACTTACGGCCTCGAACAATAATACAAAATAAATACAATAATGGGGTCATAAGCGGAAGCATATCACATACAAAGAAGTCCATTGAATTGTGCCAACATGATCAAAAAATATATAAATTACTTAAATTATAGTGCACCACACATATTTACATGTCCATGCAAAACTTTATGTATCAAAGAATGTAACGCCCTCAAAATAAACCCATAATAACCATAACATTAACATGCATTTATAAAAGAAAACGAATCATTTGAGTTATTCATCAGAGATATAGTTTTCATATGCCAAGACCATCATAGCAAAACTAACACAAAAATCATATCAAAAGTGAGTCAAAAGACGGAGGCCCCATCTTGGAGACTTGACCAATCGGTTCACAAAATAACTCCTAGTGCAGACCCTAAGGTTGGTCTCCATGCTACTGGTCACCTACATATACATACGTATATACGGAGTGAGCAAAGCTCAATGAGTAATAATAAAGTAAAGAGATTTGAATGAATAAGCATAAGCTTTACAAGACTGTAGTAATTGAAGCAGATCTTTCCAAGATATAGCTTTCATACAATATCCGTATTCAAATTACGGAAGGGCCTCGACCCCAACATCATACAGAATGGCCTCAGGCCCATTAAATAGAACGGCCTCAGACCCATTACAATATTAGAATGGCCTCAGGCCAATTATATTATCAGCTAATCAGAACAACCTTAGGTCCAAGCAAATCATATCAAAACAAAATGGCCTCGGGCCCAAACATATCATAGTATAGCAGAACGACCTTGGGTCCACATTGCATATATCATATCACATTCATGAAACTCATTCATTTTGAACAAAACACAAGTTACATATGGCATATCCGTTAAGGAGGAGAATAAGTACTTTAAAACATATATTTACAATACTATTACTCACAGTGATATTGGCCTTGCGATGGTCCTCCCGGCAGGCGACCTACACATCATAACATAGATACAAATTCGGTAAACAATTCATTCATTCTTAGTCTTTTCCTTTATTTACTCGTTTACGATTCGTTTATTTTTTGTTTATCTTTAAACATTCTAGAGGGTCTAAACATGCTTGCACACAATTTCAGTGGGTCGGATACGTTAGCAGAGATTGACGATTTTTCACCCTGTTTTCCGCACATGTGAAAATCCTTTACCACACGTGCATTTATTTCAGAAGTGATGCTATGATTTGCCTTGTTTTTCGCACGCACGATTGTAAGCCCCACACATGCAGTTCTGGACTTTTCTGGGCAGTCCGGAAATTGTCTCAACCTTAAGCTTTTAAACTCATATTCAAGCCCCAATTCATACAAATCCATTTTAAAAAAAATGACATATATACATGATTAAAGTGTATTTCAAACTCAATTGAATAAGATCTTACTTAAATTCCAAAATCGAACCCCTAGCTTTCATAAATTGATGAATTTCTTCATTTTCTTTCAAATTCACTTATATTTTCATTAAGTATATAATTCTTGAGTTAAAATCTTGCAAAAGCCAAAGATTAGGGTTCAAGTTTTCACAAGTAACCTCAAAACAAGCAATGATGAAGATATACACTCTTAAATCAAACAAATCCAAGGGATTCAAGGTTCATTCCATAACTATAATCAATTAAGCTCTTAATTCCAAAACCCTAACTCTTTTAGGTGTGAAATGTCCATTTCAAGACTTGATTTTAAACAAGAGAAAAGATATTTGAAGAGTTTGAGCTAATTTTTGAACTTACCTTGAGCTAATTCCCTGAATTTTTCCTTCAAATCGCCTATAGCGACCCCGGTCTTTTCCCATTTGATTATTGTATCCGGACTTGTAAGCCTGTAGGGCATTTTATTCGATGATACATGTAATACTTTATTTGGTAATACTCTGATGAATGAATTAATAAATTGTCTTCTTTAAATAATGCATGTCAATGATATATAATGGGTTAATTTTGAGGGCGTCACATCGCCAAGCTTCCAAGCCTTGACGTGATCTTCTCTATTTTCTTCTTGCTCTCACTCTCTAGAACTCTTAACAAGATATTTTTTAGTCTAACTCTAAGTTCTCTAAGGTTTCATCTATATCTATCTTAAGTTAAGTTAAAAGCATATATTAATTAGTCATAATTCAACTTTTTAGCTTAATTAAATGCATTTAATTCATTACAAATCAAATTTTTAGAAAACTTCATATTAGGCCTTAAAAATCATGCTGATCACAAATATCAAGTCAGTTTTGGTTCTTACATCTCTAAGACCTTCAATTTTCAACTCAAAGCTCTAATTTCAACAGATTTTCCTACACTCAACAGATAAAAATTCAAAATCATACCATTCACACAACTAAGTATGCAATTTCATATCAAACATATAATCACATGGATAATTAGAGAATGAAAGCATATTATGGAATCAGGTTATCACACGCTCGCGCGGTTTGTGCGTATATCAGTCTGAGAGACAGGCATTTTGGGTCATTTTTTACTTTTCTCTCACTAAAAACCCTAAATCTTCACTCACTCTCTCTCTCTCTCTCTCTCTCTCTCTCTCTCTCTCTCTCTCTAGTTCTTACATTCTAGCTCTAAATACTCGCAATCCTTTGATTTCTTCACCCTAGCCCTGTTGAGAAAATGGTAGAGCACGTTGAGAGCTTTGTTTTAATCGAAGGAGTTGCTGTTTTTAGCTCCGCCAAGTTTTTACCTTTGCTCTCTCTTGTCTTTTACTTTGAGCAAGGAATTTCTTCAACCCTTAAGCTATGTTTGGTTTTGGCTTTTTGGCTAAAAAAACACAAAAGACAAAATTGGCTACATAAGCCAATAAGACAAAATGTCACATCCAAACCATAATTATTACATATTTTTTCTCACAAAAGTCAAAAAAGCCAAAAACAGAAACCAAACGAGGCTAAAAAAGTCAGGCTAAAATAGTTAAAAATCTAAAAAGTCAGGCTAAAATAGTTAAAAGCTAAAAAGTCAGGCTATTTTAGCTCTTCCCAAACAAAGACTTAATATGGTTATTAGCTTAGTTATTTGCTCTTTGAAAATGGTTAGTGATTTGGGGGTTTTTGGTTAAATCTAGGTTTTGATTTTGAAAAGTAAAAGAGTGGTTTTTCAAATAAATGCCTGAGAAAGGTTGTGGGAGTGTACATATTGTTGGGTTGTGTTGGATTTTTGGAAACTTACTTCTTAAATGAGATTTTAAAGAACAAAGAACAAAGAAAATTTTGTTTGAGAATCATTGTTATTTGGTTGATGGGAGTAAAGGAAAAGATGTTGGGTTTTGTAAAATTGGAACAATGTTATGTTGATGATGATGGTGAAGTCGGATATGTAATATCAATCCCATTTTAAAATGATGGAATTATAAATTTTGATTAGAAATTATCTGCCAAGTAGAAATATCTGTTTGGGTTATCAGTGGAGGATAACTTTGATTGTTGTAGAAATTACATGAGAATTAGGTTAAATTAAAACTAATTTCTCATACATCTTGCATTGAGCATCATTTTATATTGAACATTGAAAATGTATTGATTTTGAGAAAAATGGGGGAATACTTTGGTGAATCTGGTTAGGGGGTATGCTTGTGGCTATTATGTTGGCTTGTGAGTTCTTTGTGAAAGTTCAGAATCCCGTGCAGTTAGGTGTCGTTCCTTCCGGTTAGTACCGGTAAAATAGCCTTGGTAGTGCTTGTATAGCCTACTGACAGACACTTACCTAGAGATTCCCAATGTTTTGTATCCACTGCCATGTTTTCTATTATAAAAGGATTATTTTCATGAATTGATTTATAATATGACGTTGCATAGTTTTGAGATAGAAAATGTGAAATGTTTGACAAATAGCATGCATGTGTATTCACCTTATGACTTTGTTAAGATTCATATATTGTGTTAAAGTATCTCTACTGGGCTTTGGCTTACCCTATGTAGAAAACAACTTTCAGGTGTTGGTGATATGCCTCCACCAAAGACATAGCTTGTGAGGATTTGTAGCCAAGGGCTTCATTTTGTTAGTTTGATATAATTATTTTTGTATAGCCTTGGAGTTTAGCTGTATTGTGTTAAACTCATTTTGTTATACCCAAGCATCGACTTGGAAAGATTGAACCATTAGGGTATATAATTACCTAACTTTATTTTTATTTTTAACTTCATGTATCCATGTCATATGCTATAGATTCAAAATATAAATGTATATCGCATATGTTATCAAAGTTATAAATGAAATAGAAGATATGATGTTATTGATCATTTTGTAAAGAATAATATGAAATGGTTTATTTTTATTATTTCGGGGCGTTACAACTTGGTATTAGAGCTACCGGGTTTGAATACTTTGGGATCGTGGGATGTGATTTTTACCACAATGGGTTATCTTGTTGGATGATATTAGAAGTAAACTTGGTGTGCTATGCGATGATATACTTATGTGACTAAATGAGTATGAGATTTAATTTCTTAGATATTGATTGGGGCTTTGAGTTTTTAGAAGTCCTGTTAGAAGATCACTCAGTGTGCTTGGTTTGAGTTTTCTGAATTAAGGATTTTGAAAATTAAATTTTTTGGTTTTCATATTTTTTTGTTTTTAGTGAATATTTTTAAATTTTTAAACATTTTTTTTTTTACTTTTTTAGATGCACCTTACTTAGATGTATCTAAAAAATAAAAAATTTGTGAAAAAATATTTTTAAAAATTAATAAATACATAAAAATACAAAAAATGTACTGAATTCTCGTATTTTTTTTTATATTTTTGGTATTTAGTGAATTTTTAAAAGGTTTTTTTCAATTTTTTTTTTTACTTTTTAGGTATATTTATGTTTAGTATGTCTAAAAATTAAAAAAATTGCTCAAAATATTAAAAAAATTCAGTAAAAAAAAAAAATACGGAAAATAAAAAAGTAGAATTTTCTGAAAAATGTTTTTGAAAAGTGGTAACCAAGCATAGTGACTGCTATTTCTAGCTAGAACTCTAGCAATGTTGCGGGACGGTCACTATCTAGAAAGGAAATTCATTTGTGTTTATATGTGATTAGGAGCTTATGTGGAGTGAATTATTTGTTGTCCACCATATTAGGACGTGAGTGAACTAGTTTCGACACATTTATAAATATTCTAATATGTTGTGTTACCTTTATTAGGATATCAGGATGTGGATGTAGATGTGGTGGTGGTAGGCGTGGTAGGCCTAGGCGGTAGAAGGGGTCATTATTGGATGATATTCTGACACAAAAGAAGAGATTTGGTCAGGCCAATGTGGCCGAGGCAGTAGGTCAGCAAGCCATGGGCGTTTTGGCTCGCGAAATGGTTGGAGCTTTGTAGGATTTTTATTTTTTTTTTGTAAAGGTTAAACTCTAGGATTTTTTTTTTTTTGTAATTTTTTCAATTATTTTTGATTTGCTATTTAACTTCAAAAATTTAAAATCACTATATAATAATAGTTTGAAAAATATTATCTTAATCTTGAATATGTTCTAAGCATGATAGTTACTGAAAGTTTAATTTGTTTTCAAAATTAATTACTCTAGAAGATATTTCGAAACTAAGGAAAACACCCGAATTTATTACTGAATTATATATAAAAATATATTAGATCTACTCCCAATGGTTGCATTTCTAATAGAATATTATTAATAAGGGATACACTTCTCTCCAGGCCGCAATCGAATTGGAGAGTGTTGTTGAGAAATAGTGGGCTTTGATCCAGATTCATCTCAATGATACAAATCATTTATTGTATAGAGTTTGCCGAGTATATTATTCTTGAAAAAAATATTAATTGAATATCAATAGACATTTGATCAGATTATGTTTCTGTCAATAACAAGCATGATTTTCAAAATAAATTATTGACAGACATATGATCTGATCAAGTGATTATCGATATTTGATCAAGTTGATTTTTTACAGGTATGATGTACTAGACGGGCTTTAAATATTGAACAATTTGAATTATCAAGATAAGTCCAAATTAGGACCCACCAGAATTTAACAACACCCTCCAATCCATTTGCAAACGAGAGAAGAACATGTCCCTATAGATAATACTTGTACTTTGCCAAAAAAAAAAAAAAATTGACTTTTTTAATAATTTTTTGACTTTTTAGCTAATCCGACTGCTTCCCAAATAAGGCCTAAATTAACTACAATATCAATTGGAAGGATATGTCAGAAAAACTTGCATTCAAAAACTTTTTAATTAGTTGTTTTATATCACAAAAAGCAAGATTTATATGTATGATATGCAAATGTATATTGGTGATGGTTTGGTAATTATTCTTTTATTTTTTTATATTTGACGTAAGTATATAGGGGTCGTTTGATAATGGCTTTTTTAATTAGTTCTCGTTTGGGAACAGACTAATTTAGTAATTTTTTAGTTATTTGGCTAAAATATGAGCTAAAAAAACTAGTATGCTTGGTATGATTTTTTGATTTTTTATGAAAAGATGTGCAAAAAGTAGAGAGAAAATAGAATCTTTGAATTTTTGGTATAGATTGTTAGCTTTTTGACTTTTTTAATAATTTTTTGACTTTTTAGCTAATCCGACTGCTTCCCAAATAAGGCCTAAATTAACTACAATATCAATTGGAAGGATATGTCAGAAAAACTTGCATTCAAAAACTTTTTAATTAGTTGTTTTATATCACAAAAAGCAAGATTTATATGTATGATATGCAAATGTATATTGGTGATGGTTTGGTAATTATTCTTTTATTTTTTTATAGTTGACGTAAGTATATAGGGGTCGTTTGATAATGGCTTTTTTAATTAGTTTTTTATTTGTTTTGCTTTTTTGACTTTTTGGTTTTAGAATGACAAACTTTTTGTTGACTTTTTTGACTATTTGACTTTTTTGCTTTTTTTTTTTTTGGTCTTTTTGTGATTATTTAGTTTGGGAAGTTTGCCAAACCAGGGCATAGTTGCGGATCTCACTTTTACATAATAAATATTCTAATAACACATTTTAATTACACTATTAAAATAAAATACTCTCCCTCTCTAAGGTTTTTTTTTTTTAGAATATAGAAAACATTTATATTAGAACAACATACAAAAACAAGATCCCAAAGGACCATACAAACTATACAACAAACGGAAAACAATAAATAAATTCTTCAAAAAAACCACTTACAATATAAGAAAAATTACTGATTTTTTCAAAGATGTGATCTAGAAAGTAAGATCTACATCAAACCAAGCAAGATTTTCTCGAAAGCCCGTTGTTCCCGTCACGTCATCCCCGTCGCCACTGCTCAACTCCACTGCACTACCATACTTCGGACATCACTGGGAATTAGAGTTAAGAGGAAGGATACCTATAATGGTATGAGAGAAGGCTAGAGAGAGAAGAGAACTATTGTGGATGTTGAAAATCTAAAAATCTGTCAAAATCGAGAAAAAAAAAAAACTCAAACTCCTATTTCAGACATAAAAAAATTCAAATCCATACCTATAAATTTATACTTAAAGAGTATAAATCTACACACAAAATTAAAATACACTTATTATTTTCTATCAGATAACACATGTTTTACACAATTTCTAACTACCCCATTAAAAATACTCTGAAGTCAAAAAGAGTCAAGCTGCCTTCCTTTACTACCTATATTCTAAAGAGTATAGTCTAAAAAATTATTCAATTTTAGACAAGAAGATGATTGGTTGATATCAATCAATCATTTACTTGGCACATCATTATTCTATAAAGTGAGTTTAAAAAATGAATTTATATATCATTTTCTACGCTAAAACTAGGGCAATGTGCGGATATTCTCAGCGGATTGTTAAATATAACAGTGGTTGTCCCACCAAAAATTCAGGTAAATATTAGATGTCACATTCGTATTATTATTTTGAGGTATTTTATTTTGGAAAGTAATATGAATTGGCGGAGGTTGTACGATTTCATAGAATGCATCACTGATGAGGGATGTTGTTTGGATAATTTAAATTTGTTTGATTTTGTAGAGTTTATCACATGTTTTGTTTGGATAAATTAAATTGTTCATTTTATTTGTGTATGTTATTTATAAGAAAAAATACCGATCCAATAATTGTAGGGACACTTTTTCGTAAATCTCTTTTTTCTACTTATGTTCCATGCAATCTACATTTTTTTTATATTCCAATAAGTCTTACGGGTGACATAGTTACCAAAATACTCCTAATAATATTTACATTTACAGTGTGAATGTTTTGTGATGTGAATGCTTACACCATCAATGCAAATGTTAATATGTCAATGTGAATATTCACATTGTAAAATATGAATGTTTATATCACCAAATTGCTAACTGTTCAAAAAACATTTGTAAGGGTAGAAATGTCCATAAAATTGCTTAAATATGAGAATTAGTATTTGGTAGATTAAATTTCTAAATAATAGGACTTATTAGAATATAAGAATATTTTATGGACTAATTGGGATAAAAACACTTGAAAATGAATTTTCTAATAAATTTTCCATAATTGTAACATATTTAATTTAATGAATGATTTATTTTGTATTACATGTAACTTCAAGCCAAGGGCTTAATGTGTAAACGAGTTAGTACTCTTTTGTTGTAACCAAGTGTTAACTTGGAAAGCTGTAAGCCCGTAGGGCATTTTGTTTTGATGTTAACATGTAATACTTATGTAATGGAACTCTTAGGAATAAAGGAATGTGGTTAGTTTATATGTAAATGCATGTCTTATCTGATGGGTTTAATGTTGTTATTTTGAGGGCGTTACATGTGATGAATTTGACAGGCCCAAACAGTGCACTTAAGTTCAAATTATAGAGGAGAGGAAATTTACCTCCTTTCATTTTATGATGGGGGCTACAATAATATTAATTTGTCACAAATTATTGAAACTTTGACCTCTTTTGGGAAGAATATAAAAAATTAAAAATTAGCGTTTAATCTATTTTGGGTCATATAATCATCTTTACTTTTTTACACATTTTTTTAAAAAAAAAAAGCCAAAAAAAATTAAAAAGTCAACTTTTAACTAATTCCCTTTGTTCATGATGGTCGTTGATAGAGGAGAGATGAAGTGAAGTTTTAGCGACAAATGAACTCATCACCAAAATGTTTGTAACTAATAACATTTGTCTTTCTTCGCCCCCAATACTATATATATTTTTTCAATAGAAATGAATATTGAAATAAATAAATAAATTTATAAGTATGGAAAGTATTATATCATCAAACACTATTAACCCACAATAGCTAGAAATTAGGAAACTTACCGGTAAGTCCCATGCACAAAATTCAAAACCCATTTAGTCCCAAAACAAAACACTTGTACCAATTAGTCCTGTATATTTTTAATTATTACAAAAAAATTTATTTTATTTTTAATTTACAGATGCTCCTACATCCTACCTCCACTGGATCTCTGTCAGACAGTCACCGGAGACTTGTCGGAATTTTCAATATCACTAGGAAGTCGCCGGAGTATCATTAGAAGTTCGTCGGAGTGTTTTGAAAGTCATTAGAAGTCGCCAAAATATCCAGAACGTTTGCTAGATGTTAAGAATATCATTAGAGACTCACTGAAATATCCCGAATATTGTTGGAAAAAAAAGAATAAATGGAGAAATTAGAACAAAAAAATATAGAAAAATGTACTAAATATTGATAAAATGAAAAAAAAAAAACGTAACAATAACAAGCAACAACAATATGAAAAAATATATGTTATTTTTCAATTTTTGTAGTATTTAAGCAAATAAGCTCAAATATTGATCAAACTGAAGAGGAAATTTTTATACTGTAAAATGTTACAATTTGAAAGAAAAAATCTTTTAAGCATTTATCCTTATTAATTAAACTAAAAAAACATGTTATGAAATTGTAAAATTTTATAATTCTAATGAATGTTATGAAATTGCAAAAATTTTCAATTTTAAAGCATGATTCATTCTAGTACTAAAAAATTTGAAACTGTAAAATTTTATAGCTTTCACCGTCTGTAACTAAAATTCAAAAACAACTTGTTCAAAATTTGAAAATTTTCTCCATTAAAACAATAAAAGGAAAGTGTGTAATACAGAAAAGGTAAAAAAATTGAGAGATCGAATAAGAGAAACATATATAGGAACAGGATTGTACTCCAACAACTATTTTTAGTTTAGATCGAGTTGGATTTGATATGGATCTACTCAAATCTGATCACAGAAACCAAGAAGGTTTCATTTTGATACAAGAAAACCTTGAACCAAGCATCAATGTAATCATGGTAACTGTATGAAATAGAATGACCAGGTAATTCACGAAACTGATAAGGAGGACCCCATTCAGCTAAGGAAACAATGTTGTGAATATAAATAGAATGATACAGAACCTTACTAGCATAGGTTCGATCATAAATAGGTTTAATCAGAACGGATTGGTGATTGATGAGGATATCTTTATAGTGGGTAATTGATTTTTCTGGATGCATGGGAACAAAATGCCATCCAGGGCCAAAGAATGATTTAGCAAGTTTATTAACAGTTTGACTTTTGGGGTGACTAGGCTCTTTGAAAAAGAGGTTAGTAGTGGTTGACTTAACATAATCAGATCGAGCAGACCTGATTGGATTAGCAGGAAATGGAGTAATTGAGACTGTTTGGCTAGGAGAAACAAAAGGATCAGTAGCCAAAGCAGAAGAGTAATTAGGTCTTGGAATGTTACCAAGAACTTGGTAACGGTTAATCATTTCAATGGGATGATATTGGGTTACTAATTCCAGGGGAGGAATAAAGGGAGGTTTATCAGAAGAAGGGACCAATGCCTTGGAAAGAGGCCTTGGGCGAGACATCTGTTTATTCAAGAAACAATGGTTAGCAACAAAGATTATTAAAGATTAACAACCAGAAAGAAGATCTAAATAATTATGGTAGTAATCTAAACAGTTAATATAATCAGCAAGTAAATGACGACGAGCTTGTATCTGGTGGTATATAATGTATTGGGCTCTTTTAGTAGTTTTTCTGGCTGATTTGAGACGAGCAATACGGTAAGAAACATGGTGTATCAGGGTTTTGTAATGGGTAATTTGGGATTTTAAGGTAGGGATATTTGGAGCAGTCATCACGCACTTACTCACTCACTCACCCCCTTGTAAAAATTCCCGGGTAAGAAAATCAGGAATGGAATTTTGACAACCAGGTAAGTATTCAATATCAAAATCAAAAATACGTAAATTAGATTGCCAACGAGCAAAAATTTGCTTACTAGCACGATTTTTAACATCTTTTTCCAAAACATATTTAGCAGATTTGCAATCAACACAAAGTAAAAACTTTTGATTTAAAATATCATTTTGAAATTTACTAATACATAAAACAGTAGATAAAATTTCTTTTTTAATAGTACTATAGTTTAATTGTGCTTTATTCCAGACACCAGAGTGATAACGAACAATTTGTTTAGATGATTGAGGAGTGACTTTCTGAAGAAGAATGCCACCATAACCAATATCAGAAGCATTAGTTTGAATAATTTTGAATGAATTTTCAGTAGGAACACCAAGGTAAGGAAGAGACTTAACATATTGTTTGACTTGTTTAACAATAGAAGTATGAACAGAAGACCAAGGAGGAGGATTATCCTTTAACCTATCAAACAGAGGTTGACATGTTTTCCTAAGATCTTTGTAGAACTCAACAATGTAATTGAGGGAACCTAAGAACCTTTGTAATTGGGTTTTATCAAGAATTTCATCAGGAAATTTAGACGCAAACTCAATAGAGTGACTAATTGGTGAAATAGTATTGTGGTGAATATCATAACCTAAGAATCTAACTTTAGTTTGGAATAATTTAATCTTAGGAGCAGATATAACCAAACCATGACTTTTAATGGTGTAAAAGAATGCAGTTAAATGTTTCCAATGTTCACTAATTGATTTTGAAAAGATTAATATGTCATCTATGTAAACAATAGAAAAATGACTAAATGGGTTAAATATATCATTCATGATATTTTGAAATTCACTAGGAGCATTTTTTAATCCAAACGGTATTACATTCAATTCATAGTGACCAAATGGTGTAGTAAAACCAGTTTTATATCTATCTTTAGGGTGAATTTGAATTTGCCAAAAACTACTTTTTAAATCATATTTACTAAAAATAACAGCTTGACTAAGTCTTTTAATCAAATCTTTTTTATTAGGAATAGGATATCGGATCCATTCTAAAACAGCATTTAATGGCTTATAATTGATGACTAGTCGAGGGACACCTCGTTCTAATTCAGTATTTTTATTAACATAAAAAGCAGGACAAGACCATGGTGACTTACTTGGACTAATTATTCTATTGTTTAATAATTCATTAATTTCTTTTTTACACATTTCAAGTAATTTATGATTCATTTGAATATGTCTAGATTTAGTAAGAATTTGTTTTTCATTAAAATTCTTAATATATGGTAATGTTACTACATGCTTTTTCCTATGCCAAAATGCAGTAGGTAAAGTTGAACAAACAGTAGTTTCTAATTTTAATTTAAATTCATTAATTTGAGAAATAAGAATGGGATCAGTTAATTGTTGATCAATTCGTTTATAATTAATTTATTCTTTAAGGAATTTTAAATGGCGAGTTAATCGATTAATAGTATGAGAAATAGAACAATCTTTTAATTGATTTAATTCTAATATTTCAGGTGGAGATAAAAATTTAAATGTAACAGGTTGTCCTAAGACATGAGTAGTTATTCCTTCACTAGATGTAGTAAATTGATATAATAAATAAATGGTGTACCTAAAATAAGTTTATCAGTCATGTTTTTGACTAAAACAAATGAGGTTTTAAAACAAATATCATTTTGACAAACATGCACTTTAGGTAATTTATATAATATTCATTTTACTACCATTAGCTGAGGTTAACTTTTCATGACATTTTTCATAATATTTAGTAGGAAGTAATCCTCCTTGAATACAATTTAGATCAGCACCAGTATCTATTAAAGCAATTAATTCTAATTTACTATCATTAACAACTATTGTGATTTTGGAATACCATTTTTGCATATATATTTTGTTAATGAGATTTAATTGTTTATCTTCAAGATTAGAGATTGAGAACGATTATCAAATAACAATCTATCAGGATTTGTATGATCAGAATCATGTTCAGAATTATGTTCAGATTCATTAGGGGATACATTATTATCTTGAAAAGTTTCTAGACTTTTATTAAGTTTTAATGTAATAATTTCATCTTCTAACGTTTTATCTTTATTTTGTAAATCTTTAATATGTTGTTTAATTTGATTGATTTCATGTTTTAAATCTTGTAGTGTAATTTCTTTTTGTTTATTTTTAAATCTATCTAAGGTTTTGGAGAAACTAATAATATGCTTATCAAACTTAGGCTTTTTATCAGAATGAAGTAATAAAGCATTTAACTTATCAGTATATTTTTGTTTTAATTCTGGATCATCTAATCTACTAATTAATTCAATAAGAGCTAATTCTTCTTGATTTTGTTTAGTAAGAACAAGGATTTGTTTAACTGGTTTACAACAAACATCATTGCATCCTAGGGTAGTATTATGATCAGAATTAGTACTAGGGGAATGATAATCAGATGAAGTATCAGGATGATTAGAAGACGAATCACTTATATGTTGATTTAATTGAAAGATTTCATATAATTGATTTTTGGAATCATCATCAATTTTTAATTGATTAACTTTATCTTTTAATTTTTGTTTTTCTTTACATGTATTAGAATAATGACCTTTTTGACCACAGTTATAACAAGTAATATCTTTATTAGATTTAGATTTTGGATGTGATTTTGATTTATAATATTTCTTTTTGGGTTTAGTATAAAATTTATCATTGGATTTGGAAGGTGAATAATTCTTGTTGTATTTAGTTGAATATTTGTAAGATGATTTGTGTTTATGTTTGGGATATTTATGTGATTTCCTTCGGGAAGGTGCTACAGGAGGTAATCCATATTGTTCACAGAAATTTCCTAACTCATATTTAGCTTTGTGTTTATCTTTATTAGCTTTCTGACTCAGTTTAAGATCTATGCACATTTTTAATCCTTCTTTTTGAATAGTGCTAATTATATCACCATAGGTTAGATTATCATATTCAATAACACCAGTAGGTTGACTAGGAACATCTCTAATTTTGTGAGCTAATAAACTAGGTAATCCATTAATAAATTTTTCTTTCCAAAAAGATTTAGTGCAGTCTTCTCTTAACATAACTCTAGAGGTAAAAACATCTTTATACCATATAAAATCACTTAAGGTTGGACAGGTAAGATTACTTAGTTGATCATGTATGCGAGAATAGATATTAGTAGGGGTTTTCCTATAAAATGTCTAACTATTGTATAGATTAATGTATTAATACAATCAGGGTGATAATAACCAATAGTTTCATCAAAGATAGGTAAACCATTTTCATCTTTTTGATTAGCATGAATAATAGATTCACGTTGATCTTCAGTAAGGTATTTTTCCCACCAAGATTTGAGCATACCAGTAAAATCAGAGGTAATTAAAGAAACAATTTCAAGTTGAGAATATTGGGGATAATTGGAAAGGTAACTATTTGAAACCATAGATAAATGATTTAGTTTTTGAAGTATTTGATCTTCACTAACACCATCAAAACTCCATTCATATAGTTTAGTAGCAGAAACAGAAAATTGATTAGAACGATTAGTTTCTTCGTATTGGAGATCAGGAGGAGTAGGTCGAGAATGCCAATTTTTTGTAGTTTGGGGATTAGCTTTAGGATATTGGATTTTATTAAGAGTAAAGGATTGAAATTGTTGAGCTAATTGATTAATTTCATTATCTGTTGAATCAGTTGCAGATTGATTAGAATCAGTAGTATCAATTGGCTGGTGATTTAAGACAGTAAGACCTTTATCTTTAGATGGCGAAGCTATATCAGTAGTAGATATTTTGGTAAATAATTGTTTAATAGCTTTGACAGTTGCTTGATCATTGGTAACTAAACTAGTTCTTTTTGACCTATTAGTGGGTAGATTAAGCAAAGGTTGATCTAAAGGTTGTTTAGTGGAAGAGATTTGAACAGGATCCAAATTAGTTTATATTTTATCTAATTGTTTACCAATTGTTTTCAAACATTGATTTGTATAATTGTTTTGTTCAATAACTTTTTTAATTTCATGGTCGGAACCAGGCAACTTAAAAGGAGAGGCTGGAACATCAGATCCTTGGTGTTCAATAATTATATTTTCTAATGGAGGATGACTAGCAGTAACAGAGGTAGTTGGGGAAGTTTTCCATTTATGTTTGGTGATTGTATTAATCTTTTTGTAGTAATTGTTATAATATTCAAAGAAAGGCATTTCTATACTATATTCAATCATAAAATCATACCACTGTCTAGTTATTCGAGATTGTTGATTAGTGTCATATTTAGCACGATAAGCATGGCGTTGAGTCCTATTTTCTTTGGATCTAAAGTCAATAAGTAATTTATCAAGATCAGGTTTAAAGTGCTTTTTAATTGTCATTAATTGAGGATTAATAGGAGGTATAACTTCAAAATCAGTTTGGGTTGGTGATTCTTGAGATTCATCATCATCTTCAGGTAAATGGACAGGATGTGAATAAACAGGTTTACTAAACTGAGAAGTTGTTGAATTATCAATTCCTTTGAGTTTATTATGGGAGGTTTGACCAAGATTGAGTTGACTATTTTTGCGAAATAAAGGAGTATTAAATGTTTCATCTTCAGTTTCATCTTCAGTGGGGACACTAGATGTACTATGTCTAGATGATTGACTACGATTAAATTTAATACGAACTGAACCATCAATAAATTGCTGAATATCTTGGACATCTTGAATTGAAGATTGTAGTTGATTATGTTTGAAATTTTCATTGATAGTATTCCAGTGATCAGGGAGATTAATATTTTTCCATTCAATCATTTGAGGAATATTAATATGAGAATCAATACTACTACTTTGAATTAACAGGGTTTTATCTTTTAGACTTTTATGTAAAGCTTGAACATTTAAATTGGTTTTCATACATTTATAATGAACTCGATAAACTAAAGCAATATTATGAACTTTTTCTTTCATATTAATAAATGAACCATTTAATTGAATATTTAGGGTTAATGCATCTAAAATATGCGGATCACGTAAACTTAAAGTAAAATCAGGAAAGAAATTAAAATGTACTGGACCTTTATGAAGACCAGTTTCCATCATTCCCATTAAACTATCATTGTAATCAAGAAAACGAGCATTTCTTAAGCATAATAAAACATAAGTATTTTTACCTTGCATAGTTGACGGTTTGATTCCAACTTGTATTAATCCCAAGTGAATAAAATTATGACCAGTTTTTAAATGTCTTTTAATTAATTGAGCATCAAATAATCGGCAGGTTTCCCTAGGTTTCTCTAAAGCATATACTTGTTCCAATGTTTTAACATGCAGATTAACATGAAAAGTATTCTGTATAAAAGTAGTTTTATAAATTTCTTTGATAGATAACTTTGGTATATTCCAACTTAAATCAATTTTATCATTCTGTATTTCTACATCTTCTTCATTAATTACTAATCCTTGGTTAGGTATTGAGGGCAAAGTAGTTGACCTAGAACTGACTGATGAGTTACTTCTAAATAATCGATTCATTGTTCTTTTTAATTAATCTGTTTTACAGGAATCTTAATACATTGCCTAAATTTATCATGTTTTCACATACCTTGTATACATACATACCCTATCCGTAAACCCCCATGTCTAATATTGCCTTCCCTGAGGACTTACCTATGACTTGGGCGAAAGTGGGTGACTTAAACAAGGTGGAAAGACACAGATAGAATTAGTGGCAGATTAAGATGATTGAAACTAGAGTAATCAAATAAATAATGGAAGGGATTAATCAGAAGTAGCAAAGCAGTTAGAAACAGATAACAACATAACTTGGCTCTGATACCAAAAACACGGAAGCTGCAAGAAATGAAGAAATGGATTACGAAATCAGAGATGAACAAAATTGATACACAAATTAATTAACCAAAATCATTCTAATGGAGGATGACTAGCAGTAACGGAGGTAGTTGGGGTAGTTTTCTATTTATGTTTGGTGATTGTATTAATCTTTTTGTAGTAATTGTTATAATATTCAAAGAAAGGCATTTCTATACTATATTCAATCATGAAATCATAACACTGTCTAGTTATTCGAGATTGTTGATTAGTGTCATATTTAGCACGATAAGCATG
The DNA here is from genome assembly GCF_004153795.1 of Camellia sinensis. Classification (NCBI taxonomy): domain Eukaryota; kingdom Viridiplantae; phylum Streptophyta; class Magnoliopsida; order Ericales; family Theaceae; genus Camellia; species Camellia sinensis. Next base: position 558,880 of record NW_021027701.1, read on the forward strand.
GCGTTGAGTCCTATTTGCTTTGGATCTAAAGTCAATAAGTAGATCTACTCATTTTCTTCGTTGGAAATTTATCTCCTTCATTGTTGGTAATGGTCGGTGGTGAACCCCCAATCGATGGTGGTCGTCAGTCATTGATCGCCAATAACTATATATCAGAAGGAGAAAAGGAAGCAAGATGCCTTGGTTCAATACTATTTATTTTTTTTTTACTGACAACTACATGTTTTTATCGTCAAATTACCTAAATAGCAACTAAAATTTACTCTAAAATTCCTGCAACAAATCTCATCAGTCACCAAATTCAACTAATGACGATCAAAATACCTACTACCACCAAAAAAGTCATTGAGCCAAAATTTTTTAAAATATAAGTTTCGTGTTTTCCTGTACATAATTTAGGACACCTGCAAAATAATCCAAAACTAACACCATATCAAACATCAATATCAAATCTAAAACAAACCAACATAAGTATGAATTCTATACAATTCGAAACATTGAAACGTAAGTACAAATGTAGATTCATCTGAAGCATCCAAGCCACAAACCGATACAAAACATAGTGTCAAAATATATCTAAAAACACAAAACAAAGCAAAATCCTTTCATGACAACCCAAGCCGTTCCTTGGAGCACTATCAAAATCACCCCCTAGCGCACCATCCAAGTCGCCCCTGGCTGACTCAGTCATTTATTGCCATCATTGTTCAGCACCACGTCATAAGTTATATGTGTGCCACGCTTGCTGGTTCAACATCCAGTCTCTACAACGGTTCGACATGACCCTGTAAATTGTTCCAACATTAATTCCGGTCAGTTCCAAGAACGGTCTGGCATAACCCCATAAACTATCTCGATATTTATTCTGGTTAGCTCCTACAACGGTCCGGTACGACCTTAAACTGTCCCGACATTAGTTCCGGCCAGTTTGTATAATGATCCAGCAATACCTTAAACTATCTCGGCATTAGTTCTGGCCAATTTCTACAACGGTTCGGCATGACCTTAAACTGTCCTGATATTAGTTTCGACCAATTTTTATAACGGTTCAACATGACCTTAAACTGTCTCGGCATTAGTTTCGGCCAATTTCTATAACGGTTTGGCACGACCTTAAGCTGTCATGACATTAGTTCCGGCCAGTTCCTACAACGGTCCGACACGACCATAAACTGTCTCTCAGTATTAGCTTTAGTCTCTGATCTATCTCAAGTGCCCTTGCGTTTCTATTCGAATTTTGCAATCTATTTGCCTTTTATTTTATTTAGTTTTATTTTATGTTTTAGTTTCTCTCTCCAAGGTCAAAATGTTTATCCTCCTATCTTGAGTTTGAGGGGGGATGCTAATGTATATATAATATATATTTTTAGATATATTAGGTATTGATTTCCTAGATATATTTGTATTATCATAGCTATGTTTCTTATAGGATATTCTTTCTCAATCTATATATACAGGTTTTCTATTGTATATGATTAATTAGTTGAATACAATACATATTGTTAGGTTTTATTCTTGGCAATCCCGTTTGACAAAACTCTTTTCAGTTGTATTTATTTTCGCACTTTTTATTTCAGTGAGGCTATGAGTGTTTAGATGCGAATCCAACCCGAATTGTGCTTTTCAGAGAAGTTTGTGATGATAAAGCTTTCAAGATTGCCACTTCGCCGATTATGACAGGGATCGAGCTGCCCGGTCAGCTCGTGGGGGTCGAGGGGGCAGCGCCCCTTGGCGAGTCCGGGGCAGCGCCACGGCGGGGTCGAGGGGCAGCGTCCCAGAAGCAAAATGCAAAAATGCATTCCAAGTTGCCTGTCCGCTCGAGCGGACATTACCCCGCTCGAGCGGAGAATTCCTGGTTCCAATAGTTTTGGTCGCCTGTAAAAGTACTGAGATGTGTAATTTCGTGCTCGAGCGGGTTCTCTAGCGCTCGAGCGGACCTCTGTTATATCACGCGCATATTTTGCTGAAGCCGCTCGAGCGGGCTATTGGGCGCTCGAGCGGAGATCGCGGGACAGATTCTATAAATTCGCATGTTGGGTCAGATTTTAGGATTACTACTCCAGATCTTCTTTTTAGGTTTTAGGGTTTATATCTGGGGATACTTTGTGAGTTTTCTTTGATGTTTTGATTGAGTATTCAACTCATATTTTAAAGAGTATACATCAAAGGTTTTGTTTGTTCTACAAAGAGAGAGTTGTTCTTCGGTGGATTCTGAAGAATTCGAGCCTGAAGCTTTGGTGGATTCCGGGGTGGCTCATCGTAAAGACAATTCCGAGGTGAAGACGGGGTTGGAAGAGGCACATAGAGGTTGGTTCAATTAGGCGTGGATTCGCTAGGTAATTGAGAGTATACCTGTGTAATTCCTTTAAATCTTCTTAGTGGATTGTTTTGTGGCTATTGCCCGTGGTTTTTTAATCATAGTTGGAGGTGTCCAATTGTGGTTTTTTCCACGTTACAATCGTTGTGTCTCTTTGTCTTGATTGTTTGATTGGGATTGTTATATACTGTTTAAAATTGTTACATAATCACAAATCAATATTTAGGGGATTTCTAGATTTTTCACATATTATTTCTTCTCTCTCTACTATTCTAACAACTAGCATGTATACTCAACCAAGAAAAAAAGAAGAAGAAGAAAAAGAAGAAGAAGCCTCAATCAATGCCAAGTTCTTTTTTATTTTATTTTATTTTATTGTGGCTGATGATGCCACAAGTGGTGAAATGTTAAATTGGCACATAATATATGGTGCAACCAATAAAGGTGAAACTGAAACTTGTTGTGAATCTCCTACATGAAAGACTGAATTCATTCAAACGAACAAATCAGCATGATGTCAAATTTTTTTAATTAATCATTCTTATTTTAAGAACCATGTTGATTCAATCTCACTTTCAAATCCACATGTTAGAATGCACTAAATTCTATGAGTATTTCAGCCTTAAAAGTGAGCCACTTCATGAACATACAAATAAATTTTATTTAATTAAGCCAAACACAAGTTAAAAATAGAGTTGTAGTGTATTTTACATAAAAAAAAAACGGTGTTGTGAACAACAGAGATACAACAAGCTGCATTTTTTTTTTTTGCAGCACATCAATGTAGACACCCCATTTTTGACCGTCCTCAAGACTTGGACGTCATCATTTGAACACTCGATGATCATCCCTGCTCATGTTCATTTTGAGTTCCCGGATGCCTCAGCCGCGCGCCTTGCCACAAGATCTCTCAACTTGTCTGTTTTGTGCTTGGTTGTGGACCAAACACTTGTGTTTTTCTTCTGAGGGAAGAGGGTGGCTTGTTTGCCATCCCCTCAACCCACCGGCCAAGGCTTGAGGCCATCGGCCCTGTTTTCATTCCATCGGCCAAAAGTGTTGGCTGATCGGCACTTTATTTGGTCGGCCGGCCATTGTGTTTGTCGATCGGCCATTTTTGCTGGCTGAACCCTGTTCATCTGCTTCATGCAGATATTTTGTGCCAGCTGGCACAGTTGGCACCCACAATTGACCCCCTCTATACACGTGTATGAAGGGATTTGCTTCTTAGATTAGCTTGCTTTGGAAGCTTTGAAATTGGATTTCTATAGGAAGGGAGCTCCTCCTCCCTTCTCAGGGTTCTGAAATTAGGGTTAGAAAAAGTTGTATCTCTCTATCTCTATATTTCCCTATCTCTATCATTTGTGTGTGCATTTGTGACCTAAAGTGATTTTTGTTCACACTATTGTACACAAACACCTAGCATTACACCATCCTTGGTTGTTGAGGTTCTAAGGAGTTGTTGTTAGGGTTCTTGGAGTGGTTTTGATCAGAGAAAGGTGCTGGAGTGGTGTTCTTGAAGGTGTTATTCAAGGGTGAACATTCTTGCTTTAGATACCCCTTTCTTACTTAAGCTTTTAGCCCTTCTTGCTTATTGTTTTAAGCTTAGTTTATAACTGATAAAAGTTTTGATTTTGTGTGCTTTAGATCTTTGTTTAAGGTCATTTTGAGGTTTGGGGTTTTTCCCCCTCTTAGGCCTTGTTAGGCCTTGTTTTAGGCCATCCCTTTTGGCCCTTGCTTTGAGCTTTGCATGACCTTTCTACCACTAAAATCCAGAGGATTTTCAGTGGTGGAAAGGTGGTTTTGGTGTCCTAAATAGGAGAGGGTCATCCTCTCTCCTTGTTGTTTTGAATGCTTACATAAATGGCTTATGTTTGTAGCTTGTATGCTTAGCTTGTTTTAGCTTCATTTCAGTATATATTAGGCTTTGTTTTGCCATGATATAGCACTATTTTGACTTGGTTTAGACATACCATGCATGCTTCATGTACTTGTCTTGTAATCCCATGATTTGCCTTACACATGCATCATGTTGTAACATGTCATTTTAGCATGGTTTTGGCTCCACTTCATGAAGCTTCTAGGCTTGTTTTGACATGTTTGAGCTCTATTTTTCATTGTTTTGCTCATGCTTACATTGTTTTGTATAGCTACCATGCAATCTAGCTTGTTAACTTTGGGTGTTTAAGTCACTAGCATGCTCTATTCGGATCATTTCCGTGGTTTGGCATCACTTGTAATGTTATTTCAGTCCATGTTTCATGCTCAAACACTTGCACTTATTACTCCTTTAATGTTTTAAAGGGTGTGTTTTATGCCTCATGAATGTGCCATTGTGTATGCCATCATGCTTTGGTCTTTGGGATGCCATCTAAGTGAGTTTTTGGGGTCATTTTGACATGCCATAACTCTGATTTTGGTTGCTTAAGTCATGCCATATTTGGTTATGTTAGGTGTAGTGTAACACCTCTTTTGTGGCCTTGCATGCCTCATGTTTTGGCATTGTGTTCTAGCTTGTGTTGGCTAGTTTTGAGCTCACTTTTGGTCTTGTTTAGACCTACCTTGGGACTGTTTTAGGTCCCCCTGGCCCTTTAGGGCTTGCTTCATGTAGCCTTGGTTTAAGTCCCTTGGCTAGTTTCAAGTTTTGGGCTTTATTGCATGCCTTACTTGCATTATTAGGTTGATTTGGGATCATCCCTAAACTGATTTCAGAGCTTACCATGTTTATCATATGTCCATATTTATCCTCTTTTAAGTGTGCTTAAAAGTCACCCTTTTATGCCTAAGTGCTAGGATAATTAGCATGCATGTTTACATGTGTATTTCATGTCTTTGTCGCATCATTTTGGCCACTGATTTGGACCTATTTGAGAGCTGCCCATTTTGGTTTAAGACCATCTCTGCATGTTGTTGCATGCTTGAGTTGTCTTGCATTTGGCATGCACTTTTGTTAAGTTGCTTTGCATGTTTGCATGCTTGCCCTACATGTTGTTACATGCTTGCCTATCCTCACTTTTGTTAAGTTGCTTTGCATGTTTGCATGCTTGCCTCACATGTTGTTACATGCTTGCCTATCCTTGAATGTTGTCACATGCCTTGCATGTTTGCATGCTTGTCTAGGTCGCATTGCATTTGGCATGCTTATTACCATTAGCCTTGTATGGCATTGTCCTTAGCACGCTCATGTTGCATTAGTTTTGCTTGCATGTTTGCATCCCTTGCCTCTTGATCAACCATGATAGAGTTTGGGCCCCTTTGTTTGTTTTGTGTGCATTTCATTTGATATTAAATGCACACTTGGCTCCTTTGGCCATCATGCATTGAAATGCGTGATTGATGGTCCGAGGGTCGAGAACCATACTCCCTTGAGTTCATAACATGATAAGGAGGGTGGTTGTGCAAACATTGCCTTGTAAATGCATTGCCATTCTCTGTTTGTCCTCTGCTGCAGGAAAACAACATTCTGTAGGAATAGATGGCCGGTCGGCCATCAGGAGTGCCGGTTGGCTACAAATTGTTGGCCAAGAGCCTCACACATGGTTGATGATCAGTTCTCCTTGGTCGATGGCCTTGTCTCTTGGTCGATGGACTCTCAGCATGTCCCCAAGGTGGTTCAGAAGTATCCTTGAGACTTGTGCAGTTTCAGAGGTGCAGAGCAGTGCAAACAGAGGCAACATGACATGGCAATGGATTTCCGAGCGAAGCCGACCGAGCATGCATGCATCCCTCTTCTTGAGGCTGCTTTACTGCTTTAGTACCTTAATTAATTTGTTTAATTAGTTAAGTGTTGTGAAATAATTAATTAGCTTGTTATTTAGTTAATTTGTATTATTCTTTCGGTCCCTCCGTCGAGAGGGCACAATTGTGTAGTAAGCGTGCGTGTGTGTGATGCATATCTTCCAACCCCCATGTCTTTCTCCCTTTTATTTAACCGCTTACGATGGTTAGATTTAGGGCATATTTCATTTTAGCATACTTATGCTTGCATGTTTGCATTCATTCATCAGTATTGCATGCACCGGGCTCGGCGCATCATATTAATTGCATCGTATTTCAATTCCAAGTTGAATACATGTATCGAATTGTCACATCTCACATGCCATCTTAGAATAGCTGAGCCTATTTCTAGTTGCATTTTGCATGTGATGCATTAGCCATTATTAATATGAACTAGGATCATGCATTGATTACTAACTACTTCTTTGTTTTGGCTCGGAGTGCACTGTGAGTGTTTATGCTTTAGCATACTGCATATGTGTTAATGTTGCCATGAAAACATGCTTGCCATGAGGCTAATTGCTTATGTGATAAAACTACCTGAATGCCTGTGGGTGAAGGTCGGATTGCTTGAATTGGAACAATTCATTGAAATCCATGATTTAGCCTACTTGCGAGTAGCAAATCTCAAACCATTTTCCAAACAAACGGATATGCGATACTTTGTTTTAAATTAGGCGATCTAGTCTATACTTGTTTTGCAGTGCGCATCAAGTAGTAAAGATTAGCTAATTAACCGGAATAAGAACGCATGTGTTTTCAAAAACAAAATATCATGTTTAGTTGTGGCGGATCTTTGATCAGGCGAACGGGGGTGCTCATTGCATGACCTTCCCTAATCGTACCCAAGTTCCCGAGCTGAGGCAACTTTGGTGATGACGGACACGTGGCCTTAGGCACGAGTCAGGGTTTCCTAAATTCTCCCAAAATAAAATATTTAGGTGGCGACTCTGTATCTGGCAAAGCAGTCCATGTTTGACACTTCTTTCTTAAAAATCAGTTTTCCAAAATGATTTGCCGGATTTGGACTCTTTGGTGATTTATCGGTCTCGTATTGCACTTTGCGGGATTAGATTCAGAACCGTGACATTTGAGTCCAAACTGCAGTAGCAAAGCCCTCGGGCGCGTCTACAGTTTCTGGCAACTCCGCTGGGGAGTTAGAGAGCTTGACTCGAACTCATGATATCTTGTTTTGATTACACTTATGTGTTTCTTTGCATTGCATTCTTAGGATAGCCGAGCCTATTCTAGTTGCATTTTTGCCTGTGTTGCATTAGCCATCTTAACATAAACTAGGATCATACATGATTTCTAACTAGTTTCTTGTTTTGGCTCAGAGTACACTGTGAGTGTTTACGCTTTAGCATACTGCATATGTGTTAATGTTGCAATGAAAGCATGCTTGCCATGAGGCTAATTGCTTATGTGATATAACTGCCTGAATGCCTGTGGGTGAAGGTTGGATTGCTTGAATTGGAACAATTCCTTGAAATCCGTGATTTAGCCTACTTGCGAGTAGCAAATCTCAAACCATTTTCCAAACAAATGGATATGCGATGCTTTGTTCCAAATTAGGCGATCTAGTCTATACTTGTTTTGTTGTGCGCATCACGTAGTAAAGATTAGCTAATTAACCGGAATAAGAACGCATGTGTTTTCAAAAACAAGATATCATGTTTAGTAGTGGATGATCTTTGATCGGGCGAGTGGGGGTGCTCATTGCATGACCTTCCCCAATCGTACCCAAGTTCCCGAGCCGAGGCAACTTTGGTAATAACGGACACGTGGCCTAAGGCACGAGTTAGGGTTTCCTAAATTCCCCCAAAATAAAATATTTAGGTGGCGACTCTGTATCTGGCAAAGTAGTCCATGTTTGACACTTCTTTCTTAAAAATCAATCTTCCAAAACGATTTGCCGGATTTGGACTTTTTGGTGATTTATCGGTCTCGCATTGCACTTTACGGGATTAGATTCAGAACCATGACATTTGAGTACGAACTGTAGTAGCAAAGCCCTCGGGCGCGTCTACAATAAACTCTTTGAAATCTTTGACAGTCTTGACTCCAAATTAAAACTGCATTTTATTCCAGTCTCCAGTATCCACGAGCATTAATCCTTCATTAAAAACATTAATATAATTAGAAGATCCTTAGTGATTTGCTCACATTTGGTTCATTAAAAAAAATGATAAACAGTATATTACAAATGAAAAAAACTTACATGCGAGGGATGAAGGCTCCCACTCATTGGTGAGTAAAATGTTTCTTCCTAACCTTTTTTTAACATCTGCAACAAAATCTGGCGACATGTTTGTTAAAGGTAATTTCTTCAGGGCAGGCAGGTGCTCTAATCCATCCAACTTCATCAAGTTTTTGCAACCTCTAATTTCTAACTCCGCAAGTTGGGGCATGGCACCTCCCTCCAATGTCCACTGAACTAGGTTTTTTAGCATCCACAATTTCAAGACATGGAGTTTAGGGAAGTTCCCCAAAACACATCTCATTTCCGACCCTAGATAAGAGAAAGCAAGAATCTTGAGGACTTTCAGTTGAGGCATCAACTTCCTTATCACCGGCATTGGATCTTCTGTGAGTTTTGACATTGACTAGGACTTTGAGATTCAGGGGAAGGTATTTAATTCCATCCTTTATCACTCCAAACAAATATAAGTTCGAAAGAGACTGATGGTGCTTCAAAGGACTCAACTCGAGGTCTAAAGGTTGACCAAATCAATCTTTTGATCTCAATCTTAAGGTTTGGAGTTTGTCAAGTCCTGATATGCACTTGGCTGTTTTCTCTGCTGATTTTGGATGGCATGACACTCCCAATTTCCGAAGGCTGGTGAACCAATCTAAGCCGTATTCATAAGGGTCCTTAGCACCAAGCAGGAGGCCCATTAAGGTCTGAAGGTTTGTCCGTGAAGACTCTTTTGATGATGGCTTCGCAATTGACACCTCGTTCATAAAGAGATGTCGAAGGTTCTTTGCCTTCCAAATGGAACCCAGCAAAGTGGTTATATTAGTATACTTCAAATCTAAAGTCTCCAAGCATGGTAGATCCCCAATTGATTCCGGACAAGATTTTAGACCGGTCCATCGCAAGCCTATGGACCTTAGGTTCTGTAAGTATTAGCTGAGTTTCTCGGGTAGCAAAGGTTTGTAGACACCCTCTAGATCAAGCACTTTCATCAGGAAAATACCTCTAGATCTCCTCTTACTGATTATTGTGTTTAACAATGTACCGACTTCTCTGTTAGATGTACCTTGTTTTTGGGCTTCGAATGAAACATACGAGCATAGATGTTGAGTATGAGACTCCAAAGTAGACTTGACCCCAACATAATGATCTGCAAGCCTCCGAATAATCTGATTAGACTCATGTACATGTGAATTGCAATGGTGGATTTGAAGAAATCCTATATCCTCATCTTTTGGCAAGAAGACATTGTAAAGAAAGCTCGACATTCGACATGTTTTGGGGCTTCCGTGTTCTTTCCATGTGGCTATTTCAATCATGTTTGTCGATACTAGTTCTTCCAAATATGCCTTGGCCAGATCTTCAGGTTCAAGGACACTAGTCGTGGTAGTAGTTGATATTTGAATAAATTCCTTGGCAATCCACAACTGCAACAACCTTTGCGTAGGAATCTCATACGCTTTAGGGAAGAGAGTCAAACAAAGGAAACACGGCTTTAACACATACGGTAGCTCATGATAGCTTAAAGCTACGATAGTCAAGAGATCAACTGATTGATCATCATCCCCCAAGTACTGTGAAAGATGATCAGTTACACCGGACCACTCGTCATTCGGTTGTATGCTCGAAAACAATCCTCCAAGCAGGACAATTGTTGGAGGCAAACCGCGACATATTCTCACAATTCCTACCTTGAAATTGTTCAAATTATCATGATTTGCCCCATTTACCACCTTCAAGAACAATTTGCAACTCTCCTCATCAGATAACCTCATGAGTTTCAATGGGTGACCCCACGGGTCAACCTCAGATGCAACCTTAGAGTCGCGCGTAGTGAGGATGACTCTGCTTCCATTCGCAACAACAGTGAATGGAGTGCTAACACGAGCCAGACATGATTGGTGTAGATACCATCCAATACTATTAAAAACCAGAGCTCTATTAAAATTTGGAAAAGCAAAGCCGACAGTTGGTGCTCGCTCATAAGCTCCACGTCAGCCAATACGCCACATATTGGAATCTGTTTGATTATTGCAAGCAACAGATCCTTGTATGTGAAATCTTTGGCGACGTGGAGCCAAGCACGGCATTGGAAATGCTGCCGAATGTCTACTTTGTTGTAGACATTCCTTGCCAGTGCCGTCTTTCCAAGCGCTTCTTCGCTCACCAGAGAAATCACACAGAGGCTTTTCTCCTCCTCGTTGTCGGTTAATCGAGTTATTAACTCCTTCTCGACATCTCCACGTCCAACAAGTACATCGTGCTGCATTTTTTCATGCATTGCAAATGTTTGATTAAATTTCTTATGATCGAGGATATTGTATTGGTCTATTTGTGTTGCCGGTCGATGTTGATGTGGAAATGATTGAGTAGATACATCTCTGAAGCTCCGTACAATTTTATTCATTTTGTAGGTGAACTGGATTTGGATCCATGGTCTCCTTTGTTGGGTGTTGAGAAGGAAAGATTCGATGATATATTCTGCAAAGTAAAGAGTGCGAAGAAGTCGATGCCAAAGACGAAGCCGACACTCATCGAAGCTAGTGGTATTGTTGTTTTCGGCATGGAGGAAGATCAAAATATGTTTGAGTTCTTTCAAGGTGAAAAATCTAGAAATCCCCTAGATGTTGTTTTGTGATTATGTATCAATTTTAAGCAATATATAACAATCCCAATCAAACAATCAAGACAAATCGACACAACGATTTTACGTGAAAAACCACAATTGGAGCACTTCCAATTGTGATAAAAAAACCACGGGCAACAGCCACAAAACAATCCACTAAGAAGATATAAAGGAATTACACAGGTATACTCTCAATTACCTAGCGAATCCACGCCCGAATTGAACCAACCCCTATGTGTCTCTTCCAACGCCGTCTTCACTTCGGAATTGTCTTGACGATGAGCCACTCCAGAATCCACCAAATCTTCAGACTCAAATTCTTCAGAATCCACCGAAGAACAACTCTCTCTTTTGTATACAATGAACAAACAAACCTTTGATGTATTCTTCTTAACCCATGAGTTGAATACTTAATTAAACATCAAAGAAAACTAGCAAAATATCCCCATATATAAACCTTAATATCCAAAAAAAAGATCTGAAGAAGTAATCCTAAAATCTGACAGAAACACGTACTTATAGAAATCTGGGACTGCGAAGCTCGCTCGAGCGAGGAACTAATCTCGCGTGTTTTTCCATAAGTGGCTTCGCTCGAGCCACACAACCTTTGCTCGAGTGTACATTCATCCTTCTCAGGTTTTTTGCCAGACGCAACCTTCACTCGAGCGAGCAAGGGCGGACATGCAACTTCGAATGCAATTTTGCATTTTGCTTTGGGGGCGCTGCCCTCGACCTTGTCAGGGTGCTGCCCCGGACCCGCCAAGGGGTGCTGCCCCCTGGACCCCCACGAGCTGACCGGGCAGCTTGATCCCTGTCATAATCAGCGAAGTGGCAATCTTGAAAGTAATAACATCACAAACTTCTCTGCAAGGCACAATTCGGGTTGGATTCGCATTTAAAACTCATATCCTCACTGAAATACAAGAGCGAATAAAATTACAACTGAAAGGAGTTTTGTCAAACGGGATTGCCAAGAATAAAAACCTAACACAAGGCAACGTCCACACGATTTGCTAGTCCTGGAAAGATAAATCTTCCTTCGGCAAGAACTACAAGAACATATTGTAATTTCTGAAATAAAATTGAAATGGGCACATCATCAGCCATGGTCTCTCTCTCTCTCTCTCTCTCTCTCTCTCTCTCTTTTCTTGCTTGCTTAGTTTCTTACGGATTCACAGCTAGGCAACTGTGAATCATTAGACGAGGACTTCTTTATTCTTTTTTTTATATGCTTTATGCTTTATTTTTTTTAATTATTTATAATTTTTTTTAGTGACATGGTGTTCCATGATTTATTTATTTATTTATTTTACATGATATGATAAAAAATTAAAATTTGATATATAACTTACAATGTCACTAGGAAAAAATTGTTGAACTTAAATTGTAATCTCAATATTTTTTCCAATTACTGACCAGTGAATTTATCAATCACATCGTCAAAAACTATGTAGAGCATTGTACTATTAGTTATCAACAAAAATATCTTTAATTATGAATTTAGTGGCCTTTAGTTATAACGGAAAATTGCCACCCAATGGTATTCCCACAAAATTATTATAAGTTGATGGAAAATTTTAAGAATTTAGTTATTAATATTTATAATTTTTTTTATTGATCTGTAATTATTTTTTAAATATACACTGAGATTTTGTTTGGGAACAGACTATTTTAGTAATTTTTTGACTTCTTACGAAAAGATGTACAGAAAAATAAAAAAAGTAATGTGACAACTTATAACGACCTTTTAGCTAAAATACATAGTTCTCAAACGAGACTTGAATTTAAATTTTCTCTAGTTATAACATGTTGGTTGTAACTTAATTATTATCCATAATGTTTTTTGTGACTTAATTATAATATATTGTGGTTATTATTTTAATTATGATTGGAAAATCATATTTATGTCTCAAATCGTGTGTGGTTATGATTATTGATCCTTTGAATGATTGACAGCAGTTTAATTATAACGCGAAGTAATATCAATGTCATAAAATGTCATAACTTACCTCTGATATACGGATTTGTATTGTAGAATCTCCCATATATTACAAATTGAGAAAATTACCAATTACCTAGAAAACTAAATCAATAGATCACATTCATTTTGGATGTGAGCCATATTATATTAATTTTTTTTTACACAATATATTTTACTTTTTGGATGATTTTTAGACTACAAATTCTTGGTATACAGCATTTTTCAATTTTTATACTTAAAATTTATAACGGTTCTGGTTTAGACCCAACCTATTTCTTACTTTTGAATATGAGAATCCATATCCTTAACTGTTGTTCATCTCATTTTCATCTTGTTATTAGTTGAGTTTGGTTGTTTGGGAGTTGTGATTGCGTTTGAAACATGTTGAGAAATTAGTTTTTCAAAGAGTTTTTGCCCAGTTTTTTGCCTGTTTGGTCAAGCGGTCTTTCTTGCGCTCGAGCGGTCTTTTACAGTTTGCAAAACTACTGGAAGTGTGGTATCTTCGCTCGAGTGGTATTTCTTAAACTCGAACAGTTTTTTGCAGGTTTGAACTTCTGGGAGGGGGTCATTGTGTGCTCAAGCGGTGTCACTTATTGTGTCTTGCACTCTGTCACGACTCAAAACCGCCCCTATGGATTAGGATCATAACCGGCCAGTAATCACTTGATTACTTACGGCCTCAAACAATAATACAGAATAAATACAATAATGGGGCCATAAGTTGAAGCATATCACATACAAAGAAGTCCATTGAATTGTGCCAACATGATCAAAAAATATATAAATTGCTTAAATTATAGTGCATCTGTAAACGTGCCCGCGTGGGGCCCTTGCTATAGTTCGGACTCGATTTGTTGTCATGGTTCGTAATCTGAACCAAAGAGTCCAAATCTGGCAAATCGTTTTGAGAAACAGATTTTTTTGAAAAGAAGTGCCAAACATGGACTGCTTTGCCAGATACAGAGTCGCCACCTAAATATTTTAAAATGGGGGAATTTAGGGAACCCTGACTCGGTGCCAAAGGCCACGTGTCCGTCGTTGCCAAAGTTGCCTCGGCTCGGGAGCTTGGGTACGATTGGGGAAGGTCAGGTATGAGCACCCCCTCTCGCCCAGTCTGAAGACCGGCCTCTACTAACCGTGATATCCAGTTTTGAAAACGTTATGTGTTCTTATTCTGATTATTAACCTATAATTACTATGTTATGCGCACGGCAAACAAGTATAGACTAGATTGCCTAATTTGGAAATAAGCATTGCATATCCGTTTATTTTGAAAAATGTTTTGGAATTTGCTACTCGCAAGTAGGCTAAAACGCGGATTTCAACGGGTTTTTCCAACTCAGACAATCCAACCTTCACCCACAGGCAATCAATCAGTTTATCACATAAGCATCTAGCCACATGGTGATCATACTGTCATGATAGCATTCACACTCGTGCGAGATGCTAAAGCATAAATACTTACATCGTGCTCCGTGCCAAAACAATAAACTAGTTAGCAAACATGCATGGTCCTAGTTCATGTCAATTTGACTAATGCAACACATACAAGATGCAATTAGAGTAAACATGTGATGTGAAATGCAATCAATTGATGCACGTATTTAATTTAGAATTGAAATACAAATGCAGTTAGCATGATGTATCGAGCCCGATGCATGCAAGACAAATGTATGGATGCACGCATGCATAGCATAAGGTATGCTAATTTCAAATATGCCCTAGTCTACCATCATAAGCAGGTAAATAAAAGGGAAGAAAGATGTGAGGTTGGAAGACATACACACACTCACGCACACTTATTACACAATTGCCCTCACTCGGAGGGTCCGAATAAATATTACAGTCCGAATAATAAACAAATAAATTATTACAAAATTTTTTAATTAACAGAAAGAATAAAAAAAAGGAAAAAGGTGGCCGCAGCCTCTGCCTCGGGATGCACGAATGATGCATGCTCGAACCCGCCTTGCCCGGAAAGTCCGTACCATACCAAGGATGCCTCTGTTTACACTGCCCTACTTCTCTAAAAAATGCCAAAGTTCTGGGACAGGTTTGTTGCATACTGCAGAGTACCACCGGCTGGGGGAAATGCCCACCGGCAGTGCATAACTTCCATCGGCTGCTTCTGGAGTTATCGGCCATTCACATATGGCCGGTCGGCATTGAATACTGCCGGTCGGCAGAAACTTCCAGCAGGAGACAGTTTTGACAACAACAGAGAACAGACAGTATATGGCATGGGATTTCAAGCACATGTGAGCATGGTCATGTTTCCCATCATGTGTTGAACTCAAGGAAGCATGGCCCTCGATCCTTGAGCCATCAATGGTGCATGATAGCCCAAGGGATCAAGCTTGCCACTTGATGTAAAAATGGATGCAACACACAAATGAGGACCGAGACCTTATCATATCGAAGTCAAAGGCCACGGTGACCGAGGGTTAAGACACGTTGCATCACTTATAGTATGAACGCTCCTTAACCCTCACACTTGGTTTGACACCCCAAACCAAGCAATGCAACGCATGCTATGCCAACATGGCTCAAATGCAACATGATACTAATTATGCAAGGCATATGAGATGCAAATGTGATGCAAACATGGACCAATATGCCATAAGGCTAGCATGGGACAACATGTAATGAACCAAAAAAGCAACAAGCATATGATAAGCATGCAATGGTGGACTTAAACCATAAATGGCAGACCTCAACCTTGCCATAAATAGTGGCCAAAATGATGTACAAGAGCACAAATGAGGCATGCAAGCATGCACACATCAAGGTTCATCACCTAAGCATGAAAGGGGACACCTCTAAGCATACTTAAAGGTGATATAAAAGGGCATTAAACCAGCATGCTAAGCTCTAAAAATGAATAGAGGATAACGCCAAATCAAACAAAACATGCAAGCAAGGCATGCAACAATGACCAACACTTGAAGCCAACAAAGGGGGTCAAACCAAAGCTATGTCAACCAAACCTTACCTTAAAGGACCAAAATGACCTAAAACAGTCCCAAGGGACTCCAAAACAAGACTAAAGCATGCATAGATCATGGTCAAAACATGCCAAGGGATGAGTCCAAAACAAGGGCATTCAAGGCCACCAAAAGGGAGCATCACTCAATACTTATCCCAAGCAAACATGTCATGAATTTTTCAATACAAAACAGAGTTCTAGTATGCAAAAAGGGCCCTCAAAACCCACTGATATGGCAGCCTAATATCTAAACACATGGGCATGCACAATGACCATTTCCAAGGCATAAAAGGACAGCCCTTCAAAGCATGAAAGAGATGATGAAGACAAACATACAAGCATGGATTAGGGACTGAAATATGATCTACAATGATGTCAAATCATGAGACTAAGGTAAGCTAAGCATGCTAGAGACTCACACACTCAAGGCTTACAAGCCAAAATGCAAAGTAACTATATCAAACATGCTAAACAAGTCCAAATCAGTGGCCAACAGACCTTATACAAGACAAAATATGGCCAAGAACTTCACAAAGCAAAGCCAAAACAAGAGGATATGCTAGGCTAAACACATAGCACACTTCTAGGCAAGATGGAGAATTACAAAGCAAGTATAAAATACATGCTAAGGGCCAACAAACCACCATTGGACAGAGATATAATATGACCCAAAACACCCAAAAAAAAAACTTCTGAAATGGGACCAAGAATAATCAAGCATGCATGTTGCCCTTTTAAGCCAAAACAAAGATAAAAGAAGGACAAAGGGGAGAGGGGTGTCCCTCCCCTACACAAGACTTCAAAATCACTCCATCACCACTGAAAATCCACTGGATTTCAGTGGTGAGAAGACCAACACAACAAAGTAAACAAAGTTTAAAGAAAAGGGCACCAAAATAGGCCAAAAGAGACCTAAGGAGAGGAGTTCAACCCCCAATGCCAAAACACCCTTAAAATAGGCCAAAAGAGGCCTAAGGGGAGGAGTTCAACCCCCAATGCCAAAACACCCTTAGTGAAAGATGTTAAGCACAAAAATACAAGACTTTTTCATGTTAAACACAAAGCCTAAATCAGCATGCAAGACAGGTAGAAAACTAGTGCAAGATTGGGGAAACTAAAGCAAGTGTCTGACCCTTGAAGAAGCCTTGAAGAACAGATGATCCAACCACTCTCTACTGATCAAAATCAGTCCAAAACCTCAACAAACAACCCTCAATGCCTCTCAATCTCGGAGCAAGGTGTAATGGTGTGTGTTTTAGTGCAAAAGTAAGGTCAAAATGCACTTTTAGGCTTCCAAACACACCCTAAGGATGAGAGAGAGAGATATAGAGAGAGAGGGTGATGTATCAGATGTATAGATATAGAAGCTCTGGTGTTTTTGGTTCAAAAGCTCTAACCTCTCCAAAGGGAGAGGGTGAGTGCTTATATAGGCAAAGGGCTAAGACTTAAGTTTCCCAAGGAAGCTAAAGGAAATGGGCAAAGGGTGCAAAGGAGTCTTGGCTTCTTGGAGAAGCTAAAACAGCTGGCCAAGCTTCCCCAAGAAGCTTGGCCAAGGGGTTCAAGCTTCTAGAAGGAAAGTGGGTTCAAAGGTTCACACCAGTCAAAAACTGCACGGGGAGGAGTGATGGTGCATTCCAGTTGGCACAGCTGACATGCACCATGCCTCAAGGGTGCAAAAGAGTCACACCGGCCAGCAAAAGGGGTCGTCGGCAAAATAAAGTGCCGGCCGGCCAAATATAGTGCCGATCGGCCATTGATTTTAAGAAATCATGGCCGGTGGCACCCCTAGGGGAAGGCCGGTGGAATGTGGGGATGGCCAACAAGCCATTCCCCGCCCTTCAAGGCAAAAACACAAGTGTTTGGTGCCAAAAAAAACACGGAACAGTCAAGTCGAGAGTTCCTGAGGCAAGGCGTGCAGCCAAGACTTTCGGGAACTCAAGACAAAACACAAACAAAAAGGATCACCGAGTGTTCAAGCGGTAACGTCCAAGCCTTGAGGACGGTCAAAAATGGGGTGTCTACAAGCAATGAAATTGATTGCAAACATGCGGTCTACGCAAATAAAACATGCGGTCTACGCAAGTAATGAAATTGATTGCAAACATGCGGTCTACGCAAGTAATGAAATTGATTGTAAACATGCGGTCTACGCAAGTAATGAAATTGATTGTAAACATGCGGTCTACGCAAGTAATGAAATTGATTGTAAACATGCGGTCTACGCAAGTAATGAAATTGATTGTAAACATGCGGTCTACGCAAGTAATGAAATTGATTGTAAACATGCGGTCTACGCAAGTAATGAAATTGATTGTAAACATGCGGTCTACGCAAGTAATGAAATTGATTGTAAACATGCGGTCTACGCAAGTAATGAAATTGATTGTAAACATGCGGTCTACGCAAGTAATGAAATTGATTGTAAACATGCGGTCTACGCAAGTAATGAAATTGATTGTAAACATGCGGTCTACGCAAGTAATGAAATTGATTGTAAACATGCGGTCTACGCAAGTAATGAAATTGATTGTAAACATGCGGTCTACGCAAGTAATGAAATTGATTGTAAACATGCGGTCTACGCAAGTAATGAAATTGATTGTAAACATGCGGTCTACGCAAGTAATGAAATTGATTGTAAACATGCGGTCTACGCAAGTAATGAAATTGATTGTAAACATGCGGTCTACGCAAGTAATGAAATTGATTGTAAACATGCGGTCTACGCAAGTAATGAAATTGATTGTAAACATGCGGTCTACGCAAGTAATGAAATTGATTGTAAACATGCGGTCTACGCAAGTAATGAAATTGATTGTAAACATGCGGTCTACGCAAGTAATGAAATTGATTGTAAACATGCGGTCTACGCAAGTAATGAAATTGATTGTAAACATGCGGTCTACGCAAGTAATGAAATTGATTGTAAACATGCGGTCTACGCAAGTAATGAAATTGATTGTAAACATGCGGTCTACGCAAGTAATTCTACGCAAGCAAAACATGCGGTCTACGCAAGCAAAACATGCGGTCTACGCAAGTAATAAAATTGAATGCAAACATGCGGTCTACGCAAGCAAAACATGCGGTCTACGCAAGTTATGAAATTGAATGCAAACATGCGGTCTACGCAAGTAGTGTGTATGAAAAGAGTTGAATCTACACATGTAAGTAAAAACATGTTGTCCACGATGCTGGAATGTAAAGTACTGTAACACAGCATAATCGAAGTGATTTGTGGAAATCCTCAGGACATGAAAAGGATACGGGAAGGGACGTTCTTCGTACGTATCGAGCATAGCTCGCAGAAGTTGTGGCCTGAGGTCAATTCGAAGGTCCACGTTTCAAAAGTATGCTTTCTCGCATTGTTTCAAGTGATGAAGATGCCAAACCATGTAGTTGACCCGAAGCAGAAGGCGCGTTGACCGCAAGGGGAGTTTTACTGGTATCAATTCCGACACTTTGCTACCCAGCCACTCTATGCTTTACTTTCCTTTTTACTGGTAGTTTAAGCACATTGTACTGCCTCAGGCAGGTTTTATTCTTTCTCAAAAATACACATTTTGCAAAACACGTGATGGGGATGAAACAACCATTTTGTTCAAAAGATGTTGTGTTTGTAAATTTTCTATGCATCGCATCACAAGGTATCACACCACAATGTGAACGAAATTGAACCTGTTTTGAATATTGAGTACTTGCATTGTAATAATCAGGTAGTGAACCGACTTACAACTCGATAAGCAAAAAAAAAGGCATGATATAACCAAACATGTGTGAGCACAACTCGATAAACAAATCAAAGACTTAAGGAAAGTGAAATACAACTCGATAAGCAAATGTACAATAACCTGATAAGCAGACAGGTGTGACTCCGCAAGAATCGATCACCGGGGGGGAACCGGAGGTGGTGGAGTTCCCCAATCCCTAGCATAAACAACTCAGGGAACAAGGAGGAAGACCGTCGGCCAGGGATAGAGGCCACCGGCCCCGAGAAATGGCCATCGGCCAGGAATTTGTTCGATCGGCAAAAAGTAATGGCCGGTCGGCATAATATTTGGCCGGCCGTCCATGAATGAGGGGATCGCCAGAATGTCGACACCTGTCCTCCACCCAACCTTATCTCCTACAAAAGACCTCAGCTTCGTAGTTTTTCTCAATTTCACACTGATTTGCTCAATGGAAGAGTTTCTTGCTCAAAATCTTACAGCTTGGATTGCTAGCTTGGATCGCTCGGAAAAGTTGAATTTCCGGGGTTTCGGCATAAATGCACTATTCACTCTAGGTCGCACCCTGTTGCACCTTCCGTTTCTTCATGCCGCGGCGAGGTTTTGGAATCCGGTGATGCATGTCTTTAGCTTCACTGGGCAAGAGATATGTCCTACCTTCGAAGATTTTCGAGCCTTAATGGAGTCCGAGCGCGACGAGGAGCTCCTGCCTCAACTTAATTTTGGCCATGCCCAATCCTTAGGGCAAATGTGTGGACTCAGTATGCGTGACGCTCGGTCTCTGATTTGTGACGGGATGCTGGATATTCCGAGCTTGATCGATCGGTTTTCTGATGCCGGTGATCGCAACAACCATCGTTGGCAAGGCTTCCGGTGACACGTCCTCTGTTTGTGCCTGCTATCTCATTTTCTATTCGTCTCTGGCTCTGGAGGGTCTAGTGTCCGGCTGACCGAGGTTGCCCAAGGCTTGAAGGAGGGCAAGAGCTGTATTGCCATGACTCTGGCTGAGACGTTGATGGGCTTAGACGCCTTTTATCGTCGTGAGATGACCAGATTAATAGGGAGTCCACTACTACTACAGGTAATGTTTCCCAACCAATCTCACATATGTATTGCTCACATCACTCGGCCCTCAAGCTCGGTTTTTCTCATAAACCCTATTCTCACTTTTCTCTCATCGTACATCTCTCTATTCTTTATTCTCTCATTTTTCATCTCTTCCCAGGTATGGTTGATGGACAAACTGCAGGTTGTGGACTCTTGCCCAACATATTCAGCTCGCGGCTACTTCTTCCGGCACCGTCTAGTCAATGCCCTTGACGAGGGATGGTGGTTCGCTTGGATGTGCCGTTTGTCCGCAGACCGTATTGCTTGGCGGTGTCCTTGGCTGAGCCTTCCGGCAATGAGTTACAACATGTCCCGGCAGACTGGGATTCAATTGATTGGTCTCACTCACTGTGTATTCTACTTCTCATTCCGGATTCGACGCCAATTCGGCCATGATCAGACCTGCTCGCCAGAGGGGATAGAGTATCTTGCTGCATTTCCAACCCGAGGCGCACAGCTTGCTCGGCAGGCCATCGCCTGGAGGACGAGAGAACTCTTGGCCCCCGCTCCCACTTTCAGTTATACTTTGTCTGACGAGTGCGTGGATTGGCTCAATGAAGAGGCACAGATTGGGCCCAGCTTGGCATCAAAGGCTTCGACCAGCTCTGGGAGGGGGCGCAGGAGCACCTAACTTGACTATGCCCCGGATTTATTGCTTTATTAGTACTTTTAAGTTTTCATTATGAATGTAATAAAAAGCAACTTCGATTGTATGCAAGAGCAGGAGAACTCTGTTTTGAAATCAATGAAATTGAAGCTTGTGGTACTGAAAATTTTCCGTTTTGGTCCAAAAATGGTCTTAGCTGTAAAAAGATTAATTTGAACAAAGTCGGCCTTTATTAAAACTTTTCAAAAATATTTTCGATATGGATCAGAACTGGACATGCTTGAGATCTGTCACTGAGATGCACAACCCCAGATCCCTGCAACTGGAAAGTTGCCCCTAGTCTGAAGAGTACCACGGCACTGCATGGCAATGGAAAGTTGCCCCTACTTCGAATAGCGTTGTACTGGAGATTCCAATGGGTGCCGATAGGCAAAGATGACTGAGATGATCGAACAGAAAAAGTTGATCGGGGAAAAGTTTATGGCTGAACTTCAGGATGAAGTTGCCTACGTATCCCAAAGATGGGAATCAAGCCTTACGTAGTTCAGGCTTTGGTTCACTCAGGTATTTTCACTCTCCTTTTACACTCTAACTTTTGCCAAGGCCGCCCTTTGCGGGTTTTCAACCTTGCGAGCTCAGTTTTTATAATTTCAAATTTTTTTGTGCTCTGAATTTTGCCTAGGTCGCCTTTTCGGGTTTTCGGCCTAGCGAGCCTCTCAAGGGTAATATTTCTTCAACTTGTCCATGTTGATCGGTTGGGAGAACTCCAGGCCATCTAGGTCCATCAGAACCACAGCTCCAACTGACCAGATAGCTTTGATGATGTAGGGACCGGTCCAATTGGGTCTGAACTTGCCCCTTGGGTCGTGGATGGGAGCTCGGTTGTCCTTGAGCACCAAATCCCCTTCCTTTGGATTTCTGGACTTAACCTTCTTATTGAAAGCCCGCGCAATTCTGCGTTGATAACTTTGGACGTGGTACAGTGCTTTCAGCCTTCTGTCGTCAAAGAGCATGAGTTCCTCAAACCTGCTCTGCTGCCAATCTGCCTCAGCTATCTGACACTCAGCCAGTACCCGTAAAGATGGAACTTCAATTTCAATAGGTAGAACGGCCTCCATTCCATAAACTAACGAATACGGAGTCGCTCCGGTAGAAGTTCTAATTGAAGTCCTGTAGCCCCACAGAGCAAACGGCAACTTAACTGGCCAATCTCGGTAGGTCTCCACCGTCTTCCGCAATATGTGCTTGCCACCATCTTTTGCAGTATATGCTTGATGTTCTTGTTGGCGGCCTCAACCGCTCCATTGGTCTGCGGCCGGTATATGGATGACTTATGAAAAGCCATATTGTATTTTCCCAACAAGTCTATCACTTCCTTCTTGAAGTGGGAACCGTTATCTAAAATTGTCTCGTTTGGAACCCCGTAGCGACAGATGATGTTGCTTCTGATAAACTTCGCGATGTGTGAAGCCTTCAACACCGCATAAGATTGGGCCTCGACCCACTTCGTAAAGTAATCTATCGCTACCAGGATAAACT
Source organism: Camellia sinensis (assembly GCF_004153795.1). NCBI lineage: Eukaryota > Viridiplantae > Streptophyta > Magnoliopsida > Ericales > Theaceae > Camellia > Camellia sinensis. The sequence goes on from NW_021027701.1 coordinate 581,742, forward strand.
CATGCCCATTCGATCCCTTCGGGGTAACAGCCCCGATCACATCGATTCCCCAAACTGAAAACGGCCATGGGAACGACATGTTGTACAGCTTTGACGGTGGGATGTTCATGCGATTTGCATGGATCTGGCATTTGTGGCATCGCCGAACAAAGCCGATACAATCTTCCTCCATGGTTGACCAGTAGTAGCCCTGTCTGAGGATCTTTCTGGCCAGCATTACTCCATTCATGTGCGCACCGCACTCCCCTCCATGGATGGCCTCCATCAGGCATTTCGACTCTTCGGCTTCTACACAGAGCTTATGCATTCCCTCCGGCACCGTCTAGTCAATGCCCTTGATGAGGAATGGTGGTTCGCTTGGATGTGCCGCTTGTCCGCAGACCGTA